>DWJQ01000585.1:0-13615 GCA_018248915.1 Hesperia meskei straton | reverse complement strand
AAATTCTTATTATAAAGCATTTAAATTTGCAATGGCCAATTCCTCCTCAGTTTACCTTATTTATGTTATTACTGAATGTTATTTTTTATCTGTAAACACTCAGCCCATAAAGCTCCCTGTACCCTTGCATACTAAACTCTTTTTTTACATTCTTCCGAATTTGTCCTTCCTTGTCTAACAAGGAGGTAATAAATGGTGTTTAAGTGGTATTCACTCGTAACCCCCAGTGCTCGGACAACTCTTGGGATACGCAGGGTCGAAGATTTACTGCGGATTAAGGGTCACTTACATTGTCAACAGTCCGCTTTCCGCACTTAATTTGATAATGTCACCACCCTTGCGTCTATTGAATTATTAGCGACTACTTTTATGCATGGTACCTGAGATATTTTGCCACGTTAATCTCTGTTAGGTACGTGATCTCGTTTAAAATTAGAATATACGCCGCATAATGTTTATAAGTTTTTTTTGTAATGTGCCGGTACAAGAGTTGATTGAGGTTTTTACTTTTTTCCATTTAATCAAATTAATTTTAAATTAATATCTGATTTTAATTTTAAAATATTGGTAGAGCTATATCCAACTTTTAAATTCCTCATTTCTATGTACTTACTATTATAAATGGAATTTCCTATATAACTGCAGATGTTTAGAAAAAATATTACTTAGTTAGGTAAGTAGAATTGTTTCGATTATTTATCAGTGGTTAACGTTAGAACTCTAGAAAATATCTTGAGCTTTTTGTGCTTCTGAGAACCAGTAAAGCCGTCGATTACAGTTGTTATCGTTAGATAGCAGGCGGCATGAAAACTTCCGAAACATGGATTAGAAAGTATCCAATCCAGCCCTTATGGAGTTTCTAGGTGGGCCAATGTATGTATGTGATTGGTAGATCTCAAACGAATCTTTAGCAACGTAGCATAGCACATCTTTAGTGGAAAGGTACCCTTACTCCTCCACCAACCCAAGTTCTACTACTGTGAGTACTAGAGTACCTAACTTGGTAGAGCTCTTGCTATGTGCCTGACTTTTAACAAAAACAAATAACAATTGTTTCGTTGCAGTAGAAATAAACATTGTGCACGTGTCTTACAACACAAGTAGCAGGACCTATGTCGTAAACAATTTGCGAAGGATACACGCCGAAAGGGTCGTGCAAGTTTAAATAATTAATCAACAGCCGGTAAAGGATTAATGCGGTGGGCAGTTGGCGGTTGGATGCCATTAGAGAGCGTTCGATGCCCCACTAAATGCTGTGGTCACATTACTCGTGTCGGCCCGACATATGGCCAAGAAGGGAGCTTTAATAGTACGGAAATTATTTCTCTCTTCTTTCATATTGCCAATAACCGGTAGCTCGAGCTCGCTTTGGATTGAAGTATCGTTATGGTTAAAAATTGTATCTAGCTTCGAGAAGTTGCTATTACTTTCTATAAGTTGATGGTCATGTTTACTCCATTAGATATTTTTAGGTGCTTTCGTTTTTATAATCATACTAGGAAAAACATTTAATACCGACACAATTTCGGCCTTATACCGATAGATATACATTAGGGCAGAAATTATATAGATTCTACTTACCTATATCTACATGTAGGTACTGCGAATAACAAACTTCGTGTCTTGAGATCTTAAATACGTATCGAAAATTGGTGATGATGAGTGTACAAAACTTAGAAATAGTTACGACAATGACATATTATTCAGAACTAATGGGGAATGGGGGGGCTAAATTTATGTTGGTAAAAATTGGTCGGCTTTGAAGCTTAATCTTTAAAAAGGATTACTGATAAAATCAGACTATCTCCAATTATCTTTATGTACTTAAGTAGTCAGATTCCAACCATATTTATTCAAATACTAAAAAAAGCGTAAGCGTGAGTTTACGCGAACGATAAGTTTACGGAAAGAAAGCTAGTCTGCTCATATTTTTGAAGTCACATATGCGTTTAAATTTCGAGAAAAACCAAGGATTGACGAATAAATTACACAAAAAGCTAGTGTAGCAACGGCGGCGCGTGTCACACTGCCAACGGTTGATAAAGCACCAAACATTTATTTTGAATGTTGCGCTGCAACAGAAAGTTGCCGAGGGAGGAAGTTGGGTAAGAAATATTACGTTATGAGGTGTGAAAGGCATAAATGTAAAAATTCAATATTTCAAAAGCCAAAAGTAAATTTTTCCGCAATTTCTCGGCGGTAACAACTTAAGGGGGATAGGGATGTAGGTACTTTGGTACTCATATCGTAAGAATGTTAACATTGTAAGCGATTCTTATATTTATTTTATAAGTAGGTATTTTTACATTTTACCACGTTTTCCAGATTGAATGAACATATGAAAATTTTTGCATCTACTTATTACAATGCAAATAACTCTACGTACCTATTTATTGAGTAAGTACCTATCTAATGAAATTCCTTAATATATTTACAGATTCAAAAGTAGCATAGCCTATATTTTCTCATTTCATTTAAAATCTAATCTATGTGTAGTGGCCAAGTATCATGGTCAATTATCTACATACCTAGATACTATTTTCATACTTAGGTATTCATAAACAGAAAATCACATGTAAGTATTGCACATTTAAAAATAGAACGTACCTATTAAAGTTATTTAGAATGCAATCCGTTAATACTCAAACCTTCTTCCATCGAACCGCCCCTTGACAAATAAATTATTTAGAAGTCGCAAAACAGCGCAATCCCGAAAAGTAAACCATCGTAATGCGACCGGGATTAATGAAATTTCCGCGTTGACGGAATCGAACCGGAGTCCTTAGGGACGGGCTGTCAAACTGTTCCGAACTTGCGCCGTCTGCTGTGCGACAACTTTTAATAACTTCTGTATCTGCTAAATGGATTTGGGACGAAACTAAAGCCACTCATTATATTTCAGCCTACCTTCATCGGCACGCCGGCGCCGTTTGGTAGGTAATATTGATCATCATTTTACATTGTTACCTTTAACAATCTTCAGTTGGTTTAATTATTGAAAAAGCAAAGGTAACCGTAATATGTTTATAAGTTTTTATGACATAAAATGGTTAAAAGTAAATGTTTCTTGTAGGTACGTCGAAGTTTTTGACCAGACTCTATAGTTTATGGATTTTTACTCTATGGATTTTGATCAAATTGTTTCCTTTCAGCTAGGTATCAATTGCGGTGTGAAATGAAAATATCGTATAATAGGTACGTATCTACTAGTGGAGACTCGTACATATTCATATTAACTAATTTTGTTTGTTAAGTCTGCCAATAAATGTTGCATTGTTATATGTTACAGTGAAATTTTAACTCTAGGATCTTTTACAATCTTTGCCGACCGAGAAAGAGAAAAGAAAGTAAGTACTGCCTCTCAAATTCTCAGTGATAAAATCAAATTGAGATGCATTTGTACAATTTTCAATCATTGTAATGTTGTAGATAACGTTCCAGATTTATCTACAGTATTCCCCTGAAGCCACAGGCGCAGCTCCCCGATCGACATGTAATTGAACGTCTTAGATCTGTCTCTCAGTAATCCATGCTTATAATTGATGCGACAATATCAAATAGGCCCCGATACAGCTAATCGGAAAAATATAAATCCGCACCAACATGATCGATTTCCAACTGTCTCGTAGATAGATAAAAATGTCGCAGCAAGATAGCTTGATATTGGTTTAAAGTTTTACGTTAAGTCTCAGTACGATCCGAAAAAAGATCCAGAGTTTCAAAAATTTCTTTACATATCATTGGTTTTTGTGGGGATTTCATTCTTACCAGTCGTGTAACTGAAACCATTCTATATTTGACAGGTTTTTAATGTATTATGCAAAAAATTGGTTAAAACTTTAATAACTAGGTACATGTCATTTCAGGTCTATTCAAATTAATTTAATGCTCATCAATGCAAACGTTTTCAAACAATAACAACTTAAAGTCTTTGGGTGTACCAATTCGATAATCATCCATAAGTTTCTCCTCTCATTTTTCATTTTGAATGATCATTTGGGATTTATAAAGATTCTTCTTAAACTTTCAACACCTACTTAAAACGTAGCTTTAAATTTTAAATCTGTATCTATTATATTGGTGTTTTAACATCAATAAACAAAGTAGCAAATGAACATATTTTTGGTGCAGCTTTTTAACTGCGACCTTTACTATCTTTATGAGGGCGGCGATAATAAACTCTTGGAATATGCAAAGCGCTTAAGACTGGTGGTATTTAATTGCCCTTGAAAGGGGCGACAAAAAATAAACGGCCGATATAAATAACGGTGCACTTTTCATAATCGCAATTGTCGCCGGGAGAATATTTAGTGCGCAGTAAAGGCGTCCCGATTGCGATCCCGGGAGACTTGGGGGAAGGTTAATAGTTAGGGGCGAATACTGGAAAGACGGTGCATTGTACAAGATGCGGTCAGGATTCCAAAATTTACAGGTGTTTTTTAAAGTATTGACTGACCGTTACAGATTTTGATTGTTACGAAAGTGCGGTGGAATTAGGTAACATAAATCGTCTGATGTATTTATGTCTACGCTCAGAGAAGTGACCTGTAGTGCATGTGGTGGTGCCAATATGTCTTTAGAAACACTGAAAAATCTTATAAAATATCATTGGGTGTCGCCAAAATATGTATATCAGGTGACATACGGCTTAGTGAAACATCAAAAATATGTTAAATCATGGACAACAAGCAAAACCATTTACAAGTGGAGTCTTCGACTTTTACTCTTAGCGACTATGTCATCTTTCAATTCCTGAAGAGAGTTTCATTCAAATCGATTGGATTCTTTGAGATTCTTCGTCATTTCCGCATAATATCATCGAATACAGACAGCGCTAGAACTCACAAAGAAGCAAGGAGGGCATAACGTCAGGGAATAAATTTTATTTATCAAATAAAAAGGATGGAGAGCTCGTTTTTCACCGCGTTGGGGACATTATCGCTTCTTTTAATTATTATCCCGCCGATATTCGCGGTTTACTGTACCACTTTGAAGTATTTATTCCTTGGTAGCGCATATAAAAGGGTTCAAGCTGAATAAAATGCTTTATATGTAGTTGTACTGTCAGGATGTTATTCAAACTAATAATGAAGCTGTTTAGAATTTTCATAGTATGAATTGGATTTAAGAACAAATTAATATCGTCCTTAACATTAAAAAAAATAATCAAAATCAAAATACTGTATCGTTCCAATTTTAGTATATGAACTTGCTTGGGCGGTACATATTATTACGGCAGTACTATTATAGGTAGGTATACATTGAGATCGTGAAATGTTTTCATTTGATAACAGGGCAGTTGAGTTAGGGGTGTATGGGTTTTGTTAAGTTAACGTGGATTCAGAAGTTAATTGTGAACAATTAAATAATTTGCGTTCAGCTCCTCTTTCTGAAGAAGATTAATCTTTTGGTTAAATCGAAACAACCATGTACATACAAAACCGATTGTACTACATATTTAAAGAGTCTCGTGTTTGGAAATTAATTAATCGTATTCTGATTGTTTGACGCAACCATTTTGAAATAAGAATCCATCATGAAACTTGGAATTTTACCAAAGGACCCACTTTAGGAATATCAGGGCTAACATTATTCCCTTTACCTACAGTACAGAACTAAATGTTTTGTTTACTCCATACAAATAGTATATTCAATACCCTTAACTATGTGACCTTAATATGTTTGCTAAATCACTAAACCAAACCCGTCACGATGAAAGAATGAAGTTCGAATATTTATGATAAATTGACAAAATAAATTTCCAATTAATTTTTTGTAGAGATGACTGTTAAAATATTTAGTATCGGTATCTAAAACAAACTTTTGAAATAATATTTACGAGAATGACTATTAATATTAGAGTCAATCAATTTTTATACCACTCACCTTAAGCGCACAAGGAGTTGCGAACATCGAAGATAAAAGTTGTTGTTGGCTTCACCATCTCCTAATATTATTACGAACATAACAATAAATATAATTACTTGTATCTAAATATTTATTTAAATACAAGTACCTAGTTTTATTTACCAATTCTACCACAACAATATTCATAAGAAACACCACGCTTCCCTTAATCGTCAGCGTTCACTATACCAGAGATAGGAGCATTATTTTGGAGTTGAGATTTGGCTGAATGTAATTATGTGTATAAAACGGCAAACATTTTAATTCGGTGGCAGTAGGGCGGCTCGCCCTAGCCGCGGCCGTAGGAAATGAAGGAAAAAAGCGCCGGAAACTGGCCCCCTGCTTCCTCCTGCTCAGCTTGTGGCTTTTTAAATGGAAATTTATTGTTAAACACTTCGTCAATGCGTTTAAGAAATCGTCTTTAAGAATTTTTACCTAATTTGGCCCTTACGTTCTCGTGGACTTTTAATGTTTCGGTCTCCTACGTAACCAACTTTGTCAACCGACTTATTGAGAGCTAATGTAACTTTTCCCGAACAAATACTCTTTTAACATAATCACATAGATAATAACTAAATTAGTCGACACTATTGCGTATAACTAGGCCTATTGTATCTTCAAAACATAGAAAGTATTATACTGTATAATCGGGACTGGACGCGTCATTGTTACTTGTGAATTAATAATCTGCGGTAGGGGTAAGTGAACTCTTCCGAAACTCTGAAAGGAGTCCATAAAATTTACTTCAACTGTAAAGCTGGTCCGTTCCCCACAATTGAAAGGCGCGAGGGAGCGGCCCGCGTAGATAGGGCACTTACTGTAAAAGTTAAAGCTAATTGCCCTTAAGACATATTTTTAATTTCATTGCCCATTCCTTCTTTCTTAGTATTTGGTGGAGTTTACTAACTCCTGGTCGCTGTCTGACAAGAAGCCGATTCGAGGGTAGCGAGTAATTGCCATTTTTAAAGATAAGGTCACTGTTTTAAATGTCGAACAAATTGTATGTGTCAAGGGGGAATTTTTTCCTGAGCGTGGGAGAGCCAGTGGTTTAAATTTTTATTTTGGTTTGTATTTAAACTTGAATAGTTAAGTTACAATGAAGCACGTGGCCCGAAACGGTGGCCGGTAGCCGCCGACGCCTTTATGTTCGTTTCTCCACATCCATTCTGTCATTTCATTTTCATAAATGAATCATTCTTCATTTGAATTCGGCTCGGAATTGTGAAGTTTTTTCTTGAGCCGCTGACCTGCCCACCGTGGGGGTCGGCGCAATGAATGATGATATTATAATGTTTTATTTTTCTTAAGTATTCTTATCACCAACTATTGTGGCGGCGAGGCGGCAAACATCTGAGTGTTGGAATGACTAAGTTTGCTGAAGATTATGTATCGGATGATCAGATTAGGTTTTTTATTACCCCTTTGCAATGCTATGTATTCAATAGTGACTTACTAACTTGCAATAGTACCTACCTAGGAAAGTTAGCATTTTGATTGGGAAATAATGACTGCTTATACTTTATTATTGAACACTGACATTGAATGAATTAGATATGAATTAGATATTAAGTCTCGGTTTGCTTATTTTAAGTACATTTAATTCCATATTACCGATTGACCATATTCCCACAACATTGAGACGGCAAGAAACTATTTAGCGGGCGTGACACAGAAGTCAACTGTCAATAGATGTCGCTGACAGGTCTGATGAATGAGCGCGACCGTTAGAAAGGTACATGCGCTTGCGCACCGCGTCTCGTCATTAGCTTCATTCACACACGGAAAGATTAAAAGAAACAACCCGAAGCTCCCTGATACAACGTAGCGGAAGTCTATAGTCGATGTGGTGGTATCGTGGTATGCAATAGCATCTAATTATCTATGGGACGTTTCCGTTGATTCATAGCTGGAGTTTTTGGATTCATGTTTATCTTGCAAACTCTCGTTATGGACACATTTTATAAGGTTCAGATATATTGAAATGAAATTTATCACCCTTTCCTCAATTTACCCATTTAAGTTATTAATTGCTTAGTTGTTACATTTCAGTATGGTATAAAATACCTACCTACATTTTATGCGTAAGTTGTAATTAATTAATTAATTGTTTTATAATATTGTAATTAGGTAGGTACTTACATAATTATTATTTAACAAGTATTTTTACATCCAAAGTAATTATACTCGCAATAATCAAGGTATTTTATATTATATCTACCTATCTTACTAAAATTTTAATTTCAGAGTAGGTAATACATAATATAGTCTGATATATACATATACTTTCATATAAAACAACGACGCGGCAAACACAAGAACAAACCAGCGAACAATTTGTAGTACAAAATTTAGGTAAAGAGATGAAGTTTATCGTTGCAAGCTGCGCAAAAAGTTGTAAAACAAAACCCGACGATGGCTCGGGGTCGCGCCTGATATTGATATGAGTGACTTGCAGTTACCGCCCTTTGTCGAACAGCGCCGATGCTATGGACAACTACACCCCGACCTCCCCACCGCTGTTTGCCTAACAAACATTGTCATTACAAACATTTTTCTTACGATCTAATCTTACTTAAATATCGAAATAACACACCGTGAAACAGCCATCACAATCTATCAAATAGTTATTTGTTGTTCGTGATTCGTGATCGTTTAAAAACTAAGCCGGAATGTCTTCACTTGTAACATTAGGAGTTCGTGGACACTTCGACCGTTTGTTTTATTGACAAAACGACTTACCTAGTCCGTGTAAATATTTAATGTTCCTCATGGTTAATGTGTATTTCGTACTGGTAGCAATACCTACTTGGACAGTACCTACTTACCTATATAGTAAAATATCTTTACTATTATAGACGTCTGCAGTTAAATCTTATCAAGGTGACAGCAACGGGACATTTAGAAAGTTTGTGCAGCCACAAAACCGGGACTAAAATTGCCACGATGTCCATAAACAAGTAGACGCGGCGCGACTGGAATATTCAAGAGGAAAGTTGGTCCAGTTTGCTCAGTCCACTCAATGGGGTAACACTTGCGCGGAACTGCTAGAGTTAGGGCGTACATCATGCTACACGTATTGTCCGCTTAATGAAGCTAGTTTGCGATGATAGGCTAACTTATTGTTATCTAAGCGGATTTTAATAGCCACTTAATAGTTTGAATGCTCCATAACTTGAAGAGTGACCATCTTACGGTTAGATACGGTTTGCACAGTTTTGCGTCAAATATTGTTCCTTAAATTTCGCCCAGGAACAGTAACATAAGTTTGTAGCGACTTATGTTTATTAGGGTCAAGTAGATACACGTATTTGGACAAAGTACTCGTAAGAGGAAGTATATTTCATGGTTTTTATTTAATTTTAGAACCAGCAGCTACCTATAGTTCCGAAGTAAAGTAAAACAACAATCTAGAATTTATAATTGTACAAAGTTTAACTTTTCAGTGTAATAGGAATTGAGTGCAAGCATTCAAATAAGTAAGACGAGTTAGGGATCAAAAGAAATAGGTATTCGGGGCAAAATTCAAAGCACTACTATATAATGTTTTATACAGCTATAATTATCACAGAACAGATAAAAAACCTCTTTTATCTGTTATGTGATAATTATGATCTAAAGCAGTGTTTTAAACAAAGAAATTTACACGCCTTAAAAACTTACTGAAAACATTGAACCCATAGATACTCCCCTGTGGTTTTACGTCAACTCTACAAATATAAAAGAGGAACTTATGTAACATTATAAAGAACAAAGGCATAATAAATGCGGTTACATAACAAAACTCATACATATGGGTAGGCACTATGTATCTGTGTAAACTTCGTCCAACTGTAGCGTCCAATGCGAGGGGGAAACTAAAGTTTTCCGAACGATCCAACTGTGAATATGAATCCTATTATTTGCTACAATAAAAACTTCCTCTGTAACACATTGTGAGACCGGTTCTTAGAAGTGTGAAAACAGGAAATAACACGAAATGTGTCCTTATGTACTTTATACTAAGGTGGAAATAAGAGTAATTTTTAAATACTGGACTTATAGGTTATTCCTTATAGGTATTCGTTATAGTAGTTAATTCGGTATACAATACCACTTAAAAAGTAAGTATCTAACTTACATAAATCAGGGTTGAAAATATCTGAATAGTATAAGTTACGTCAAATGATGTAAAGTAGAAGGCATTGAGATAGGTACTATGTACTAAAGTTAGAGGATACTTTTATTTGTCCAACATTGGCGCTATAACACTTGCGAGTTATATTTGGCGAGCATAACCATGCACATCTATTCAACCGAATCAGTTTTAAACGTTTTGTCACTTCCTTCGATTGTCTTCGAAAACTAAAATTTAACACTTCGCAACAAAAGTGTCAGTATTGTGTGACAGGCGAGCTCGGCTGTCGCCCGCGTCCATCATCACCGTGTCCGAAGCCCGACACCACTCGCAACGTCTATCCAGCGGATACATCGTTGTTTTTACACATCGCTCTGTATTCTTAATACAAATACAAAACTGTCATATGTCAATAACACTGTTACACGTGGGTTACACATATAACATTTGGATTCACGTCTGAAGAAAATACCAGATGCATAGCGTATGTGAATAGCTTTTGATATTTTAAAAATAACCACGTTTTTACGAATGCATGCTTTGAATAGACGTTAGGGAAATTCATAAAATATTTTGTCTGTTGACTACTTTCCACGTAATAAATTAGGTTTCTTGTTAGTATCCAATCTAGACTTAAAAACGTGTAGTTAAGAGGTATCATGCACTTCATATCATACTTTCCCCGTGATCTCTATCTTTGTCAAGTAGCAATCTGGCGAAGAGAGCTAACCCTCCGCTGTCTATGTGTAGTTTCTTGCTTGTGTTTTGTTTAAGATTTGATCATGTAATAATGATAATAACAAGAATTGAAGTTGCAGCAGATATGTTATTTGAGGGTGTAGCTTTAGCGATACTGTATTCTATATTGATTCTCATTTTATAATTACTTTTAGAATCGTGGTAGCAGCGCCCTCTGCACTGACGGGGTCCGTTACATTTGCATTAGTGTACAGTCAACAAAAACTTTAATCACCTACTATAACCGTAAGTTACCCGGTAAGAACCAAAGTATGTATATTTATACACGACTCATTAAGTCCCTACGTATGTATGGAGTGACATTGTGCGCTAAATACCTGCTATGTTCTGATCTGACAGCACTAGACTAGTTAAGGCATAAACATACACGCTGTTACATACACCGTAAATGTATTTACCATTTCATAACGAACAGTTTTATAACAAGGTAAATGATGCTAATTCTCGGGTTTCCCATTATGAAAAATATTAAAACTGGTAATTGCCATCGCTTCGTTTCGCGAACTTGGTCTGTCTGTGGTCGAAAACTTTAAACGAGATTATTTAAAATTATGTCTTTATATTTGCGAAACAATTTAAATATTACAATTGACCACTATTAAAATATAACTGCATACAATACATCAGTGAAACCATTCTTAGTCGGTTCAAGTACATATTCTGAAATTAACAGGCAAAATTGCAACTAGCAAACTGGCAAACCTACGAATATACCTACAAAAATTCTAAAACCATGAGAGATGTACTGTGGTAAAAGTTTTTCTCATATATCATTTCTTTATATTTCTATTCAGCAAAAATTATCGTATTCGACACAATAGTTCTTAGATTAAAAAGAACTTTTTAAAATAATTATATTGCACAATTTATTTCTAAAAGCTTTACGACATATTTGACGATATAATAATATATGCATATTACAATTAAAACTTATAATGTTTATAACGCAATCTGTTATTTTTGCTAACTGTACTTGATCTACGATGAACTTGCAAAAAATATTTTCCACATTTTCGGTACATTTATAGATTAGTAATGCAATAAAATGTTACATAATATTCTTACGTACAATATGAAAATAAATTACATTTATACAAATAACTAACAATCCAAAGCAAGAATCAAAGAAAAAATGCATCAGTGTTATTGAGTCGTAAAAGTATTAAACACTCCCATTAAATGTAAAGTAGCACACAATATTTCATTGCTTTTTATTTTTAATATTTTTCTCTATTTCACAACCGGTTTATTATCAGTTGTAATAGAAAGGGATGGCATTCTTTGATACGAGTGTAGCAGAAGGGACAGTAGATTGCGAGAGGGAAAATAAAACAGGGGAAGAAAGTTAAACATCCGTGACTTTCCAAGATTTTTTGTCCTATTTTTAAAGTTTACGCTCGCTCGTTCTGTATCTAAGTATACTACTCCGAGCTTCACAAAGTATTCTTCGGTTTGTCTTTTGTTTTCCTTTTTACTTTGTGGAATTACATGATATCACAGTTGTTTTCTATGCATTTTTTGTTAAAAAATTCAAATTTCGTTCTATAGATGCTTAATTAAAGTAACTTACTGTTGTCTGGTAGTCTACACTGGAATATTGTGGTGAAATAACTTCCAGAATTTGGTAACCGCAAGTAAACGAAAGAAGTCCACGAAAAAAATATTGTAACATTTTATTTTACATTTTCAACATTAACTCACGGCAGAGATTAATGATGCTACCAGATACGCCAGTAAAACATTTCAATAAATTCATTGACTATAAGATCACCTGCAACTACTTATAAATAGTATACGAGTATTAGCTGTATTAGCAATATTTGAGTGGTTTTTATTATAACTACAATATCGTAAAAAATATCATTCGATTAGTATATCCTAAAAATCCGACAGGCTTCAAGCTCTCACGCATTCTAATAATAGGACGGCGTGCATGAAATGAAATCTATATTAGAAATGGTAATAGGTTCATAAGCAATAATGAAAGTAAACTTCCGAAGCGTCTAATTACGGTGGTACGCTCGAAGTCAAATAGTGAGAAGGCGCCGTTCGATCATCCATCACAGATAGAGAGCCGGCTCTTTGTGGCCACCGACCAATTACCGACATGAAAATTAAATTCACGAAATCTAATTAACAACAAATTGTTTTATTTATTATGATGCGTTGAGGCCATTTGTTTCTGTCGCGGCGGCGCCCGGGGCGGGTCCTTCGAGCCATCAGCCGAGATCCGATACCAGTTTTTTGGACGCTTTCTGATGCTTGGAGACAGCCGTGTTACAGTGTGGAAATGTTGCCATCTTTTCCTGACCTTGGACAATCTTATCCTTTGACAGGCGTCGAGTAAAACACCTGTCTTTAAATCAGTGATACAATTTAATGACTCTGAAAAACGTTTAATTGAAGTCACTTTAGGATTTTTTTATATTAGCATTTACCAACAGCGCGGTTCCACTACATGGATAATTTTATAATAACATCAAGTCTTGAATTTTTTCTAGACGAATATACCATACTGATATTTCCACATAAATTTACTTCTGACAGCTGTTACTTCTGAGTTCGAGTTAAGGGCGCAACAATTCTTTCAGTCAGTGCTTTGTCTCATATGGGAGCCACGTAGAGAGTTTAGAGGCGACCATCTCAGACTTTACGGGTAGCAACGCAACTAACTGGACAATTACTAATAGGTATTAACTAACAGGACTAACTATCACTAACAGTCCCTGTCCTCACACTTATTAACAAACTAACCAAATAATATTCTAACACCATCTACTAACAGGACTAACCATCCTAGTCCCTTTGAGTCTAGTTCTAGGTCGGTCGCAGTTG
>DWJQ01000584.1:0-13617 GCA_018248915.1 Hesperia meskei straton | reverse complement strand
CGTTTGCCTGCTTAGGCTGTAAAAAAGCGATGGTGACCATTTCCCTTCAGGAGATCCGTATGGCAAACGATTTAATTCAGCTCATTGTTTCATTTTATGTCCACACCAGGGCGCCCACACAACACACACAATATGTTAGATCAATTCGGTTCTGATCGGGGACGTTTACGTAATCATTTACGTAAAGAAATCTTGTACTAGGTAACAATGATAAAATACCTATATAAAAAGAAGTAAACAGCACTATTTCACCAATATGTCCCTGCTGACAAAATTTAAATTTTCGTAACGTCTTTGTTCGTGTTGGTTTGAGCAACTCGAGCATGAATGGAATGTCAACAATTACTCGAAATGCTCAACTTTTCCATTAAAATCAGGTGAATACGCTAAAATTTGATGTTATTCCGTTACATTGTTCAATCAAGCGCTGACATCGCTCAATAGATGTTTCATCAATTTTACTCAGTAAATCGTTCAATCTTGTATAAAATTCATGGGGTGTAGCTCTGAGGAGAATGATAAATAAGTCAGAGGCTCGCCCGAATATTCTCATTTACTACGTGACTTGTTTCGGGAAAGTATCCCTGATATGAGTATCGCGATAGATGGCAGCATTTGGACACTATCTGTTATTTATCTAAAAATTGTAAATGAGTTATATTTACACATTTTGTTATCACTTGCTTTACTGAAGGAAACATCGTAAAGAAACTTGCATACCTGAGTGTTCGCCATAATACTGTTGAAAGTGAATTTTGTCAATCCACACTAACGCCGGGTTCCCACTACGCCGGACCGGCAGATCTGCCGACTCGGTAAAACTCCCGGAAGGCCTAGTGGCTGTACAAATTGTATGAAGCTATTCACATCATCCCGAGTCCGGCGTTTTCGCCGAGCCCGGCATTTTTACCGAGCGTTTTGTCAATTGTATGATTTTCTTGTGGGATCCGGTGTAATGTGAACACTCTGTCCGGTGTCCGGTTTCCGGCAGATCTGCCGGTCCGGCTTAGTGGGAACCCGGCGTTAGTCAGCGTGGTGGACTATGACCCTTGTGAGAAGCAGAAGAAGTGTGGCCCATTGTAAGAAGCCCAGCAAAGGGTCAGTTATAGGATGCGATGATGATGACGATGAAATAGTATTCATATTACCGATAAATCGAATATCTCTCTATGACCTAAAAATAAACCTTATTAAACAAGTTTTGTGACGTTCGATAAGTGTTTGTAAAAACCAACTTCAAAGAAATAAATATTTGAATTACACATTTTTACAGTTATTACTTTAGAATTTATACTAGGTGTTCTTATTTTTATATTTATTTTTTATTCGAAAGCTGTGCTTGTCTTCTGATACCATAAAAATTAGAGCGAGATCTAAACCAATAAGCTAAGTTGCATACCACATCAACAATCACAATGCTGGTTCCTGCTCCTGCTACTACATGAAAACGTAATAATATATTTTCATAAAAGAACGTAAAATCAACAGCGATGAAAACCCCACTTAATTTAATAAGAGCAGGCCACGTCGTGAACGGAAGTCGAGTTGTCATACATTATCTTTGGATTTATGAACTGCAATCTTTCTGGGGCGTTAGCGGCCTTAATTACTGGTGATTCATTTGTTAGATACGTTACCCTGAGTACTAATGGAATAAAGAATATGTTTTTAAATTGTACATTGGAATATGTGTCTGTATCACTTGTAGAATATTTGTAAATCGTGAAAAGAAAGGTTGACATAAGCTCATCATTTCACTGCGTCACGTAATTGGCAATAATTATTAAATTGTGTCCATCTCTGAATATTATAATTTTTATATACTTAATTGGCTATTTACAATACATATAAGTATAGTACAGGAAACTTTTCATCCCTGAAACGGATCTGTTCTTGAGAAATAAATTTCAATTGTTTCGGATGCAGGTGCTATTTGTAAACATAAATCGTATTCCTAAAGCGAAGCGAAAACGAACATTTGTACACATAGTTTATAACACAGAACTTGTCTCTCTTTCGTTGTTTTCACTTCTTATGTAGTTCAAGGAATGAACTTTTTTAATAATAACTACTGAACTTCCTTAACGACACAGTCCGCTAATTAGACACCATCCTAGTCCTTACGTGAGACTTGTTCTGTTTAAAACCCCTGTATAAAGTTAACTGAAGTATAAATGTGAAACAATAATTGTAGTCACTGTACCTTTAAATTTTTCAAGTTACATGCCTACAGGTCAAGCTAATAAAAGCGTTTCAAAAAGGCTACATAGATACTTTGACACCAGTTATATTAAACACTCTTCATCTAATTAAAATACATTGAAGCAGTCGTAATTATATGTAGGATTTGGTTAGATTTAAGTGATTGGAACTCTCATTTGAGTTTTCGCTTTAAAAATATTTGCTGTCTGCGACGAAACGCTCGGGACGGCTGCGTTAAGCTTAATCAATCCAACTGAAAGCCACTATTCAAGGGAGTCTAGATAAAGGGTTGTACGCACTGTACGTTACCAATGATTGCTTTGCATGTGAATCCCGGATAATGTTCAATTCTTAGCTAGGACCTCGTTGGTGTATTTTACACATTCAGACGAGACCAATAAAAGACCAAGCCGCCAGTATGAATGGTTATCCGACGCATATGATAGACTCTATGTTCTTCCCCAATCTACAGTGGAATAGTTCTACAAAGTAAATTACAATGCATTTAGAAATGAAAAGGATTACAAGAAAAAGGGAATCTACGCTGGATCACTATAATATGAAGTTATTTATAAAACAACAAATACTCTCAGTGCATCTTATTGCAAGTGGTCGCTAACCGAGGTGTTAAAAGTAAAGCAAAATTTTATAACTCACCATATCAGATATATTAATGTCGCCAGATTATCTCTTGGTAGGAAAACGGATAGTGTGTAAGTATCCATACAATATAAGTGACGTTGTAGACGTTAAGCGGCTACGGCAATTTACGAAAACGTACCAAGTTACAAAAAGGATTAAGTATTCGGCGCATATTTTAATGTAAATACGACATCGTGGAATAGACTGTATGAAGAAATAATTAAATTTTCCAACATAGACAAATACCTATAGAATTAATTGCATGTCATCAGCAAAAAAATAACATTATCTTTTTATCTCTCTGAAAGAAACAAGACAAAAGACGAACGTGTGAAAAGTAATGTTTCAACATTTTAACACTGTGTTTTTGTTACCACAAAAATGAGTACCTGTGTTTAGTAGTAAGAGTCATTTGCGACATTTTATCATTAGTTATGACTGCGTCACCAAATCGCGCCTTCTCAACGCTTCACGGGCTACAAAATTTTTGCCGTGTGAACATTAAGTAAGTACATTAACATCAAGTATTTACATACTATCTTAATGTTCACACGGCAAAAATTTTAGTAATAAAATACAACACAGTATGTAAATGCGTGTGAATTAAATTGTATTTTAATACAAATCACCCGCGGTAACGGCAAAGCATTTCAGGCAGAGCCACTACCAGAAGTAGTCAAAACTACGTGTAAGGCGGTCAAAATTTTTATGATTATTAAAAAGCGAAAAATAGGTTACGTGAGTTTTCATAATTGCTTTGGGTTTATAAACTGACGTCTTGTCAAGATGGGTGCCACCAAGTCTCTCGTTTATTATACTTTCTCCAAGAGAATTTCGGAGCTGTAAAATTGAACAGAAATTGGGTATCCATGCGATTGTAACTTGATCGTAACTTAGTGCTTACATCAACATCCTAACAAACTAGGAGCTAAGATGTATTCGGTTTAATTGGAATTCTGCTGGTGTACCTAATGGTAGCATACATTACGATGAAGAGAAATATATTTTTTGGCTCTATGAACAAATTATTTTCTTCTTACGATAATACATCATAAGTTAAGGAGGCATCTTTATAATTTAATTAGGTATAGGTATATTAATAGTCATAGTTTCTGAAGAATCAAGGAAATATGAAAAATTAAATCAATATGGAACTCCGAGATCTTGTAGAACAATAATAATTATAACAAATTCCAGACGTATAATAATTGTAAACTGATTCAAAATCTGATGTTTAATGATGAATGACAAAAATAAATCATTGACTTTGGCGCATGGTATTGATTTTTTTCCAACAAATTGCATATTATCTCCCAGGTAACCCATAATGATTGTAAGAATTTCTGGACGTTGTAAAGAAATATAACAACAAAAACAGACATTTACTTTCTAAACGTCACAACGGAAGAAACAGTTGATTTAACTTTACTTTTTGTCTCGACATTCCGCTTTGCTAAATAAATAAATCTCCTAGTTGCAAGAGATTCGCGATCGGACTCCAATTAGAATGTGTTCGAAACGGTCCTTAGCAATTAAGTTTAACTGGAAGCTGGGTCAACTATCACTAGCTACCGACGTGCTAATCGACTGCCCTACTGAGTTCATTCGACACATTTGTATGCACGTAGGACACTACCGTTGCTTGGGCAACTGTAAATAAAATAAATATTTGAAATAAATATTCACATGATCATTCATGCCATAGAAAATTATACATAAACGTCTATACGACAAGATTTTGTCAAATTCTGATTTATTACGTTTTGGGTTGATGGAAGCAGTACAGAAATGCTTACCCAATTTATAATACCTTCATATGTATGTTTGTAATTTATTATACCCATTTTAAACGTTCAATATTCGTTCATAAACGCAGAAAAAAACAGATATTAAAAAGATATATTGGAAGATGCCGCAATAGGTATTATGTTTGTGGGCTTAGTTACTTTATTTTAGATAACAACTAGTAATCACAGTTAGGAATAATTACTAATCACAGTGATGATAAATATCATGCATGTGTATGTTATTTATGTTTAAATATTGTCATACCTATCTGTATCCAATTTTATTATTTTCTTTTAAATTACTTTCTGTTTTAAATCTAGTTCATCCTTCTTTATGGGTTTGGACTAGAGGCATGCGAGTAAAGCAGTTTTCTTTTCTTCCCAATTTTGTTGACACGGTTTCACTAATAGTCAATTACTTTTTACCGTCGGCAGCCGGCGAGATCAGTTGGCAACGCACATTGTCTGATAGTCCCGGATGTGCCGACTAATCTTCGTTTCCGGAAAATAGCAGACAGCACTGGCGTCAATGCCCAATCGTTTTCGGGTCGCACAAAAATAAAAGTTGTCGTTCATTCTGTACTTATTCGTTTTAGAAACGTTTTACGTATTTTTTACATTATAGGTACTATACATAAGTTAATGCTTGACTACAATTCCACCTGATGGTAAGCAGCAGTGCAGTCATGGGTGGTAAATCGCACTAACTTAGAAGCCTATATTCACTCTTGACTTGAAGACTCTCACATTGTAACCGGGCGGGAACACCGACGCTTGCAATTTATTCCAGTCCTTCGCGGTACGCATTATAAAAGACGACGCAAAGCGTGACGTGCGTACGAGAAGACGGGGAGGGAGGGGGACGTTCAAGTAGCTATTAAGTTCTTATTGAGAGAATTTTAATGAAATTTAAATGAATTTTTATTTTGTTTTCTGCTTAGGTATATTAGGTGGCAGAAGACCTGACGAGCATCATAATGCTAAGTGATCACCTTTCTCATAAACATCAATAACACGAAAAGCACATCCTATGCATTGCTGACTACGGAGGAAGAGGATGAGAGGCGTTAATATGACCATCCGAACACCACGACGGCAAATTGATTTACATTAGAATTTTAGATGCCGGGTGGTAAAGAGACCAGCAACCTGACTGTCCTAGAAGAGGAACTTAACGATAATATATATCACCTGTTATTCATCAGGATGCACCAAAGTGTAAGAGAAGTTTCCATAGGCTCAAGAATGGTTGGAACTTAGAACAAAACCAAATAAATATTTTTGACATACGGATTTCGGTACGTATTGTAAGTACTAAATAGACCAACAGAACTCCAATAGGATGATTCGTTTACTATTTAACAAGGAACAGAGTTGCGTTGGGTTTCAATTTGACTGACGTCGCTCTTTCAAGGCAAGAGCATTGAAGACAAAAATGTAAGAAATTACATATGTATTTTGATGACCTTTTTATTAAAACATGAAAATGGAAAGAAAACTTCGAATAATCTTGTCTTACCAACATCAAAGAACAAAAGTAATCAAATAATGAATAATGAAATGTACCTCAGTGTAACCCAAACGAATTTTAAGCGTTTAAAATTCAACAAAGTCACGCAAACTCAATCGTAATCAGTGCCATCGACTTGATTCGTCGCAGTTTCGTCGATAGGAATTAAATCATGCACTGGTAGGGTTAAGCGCAACATTTTTCTTACCAAAGTGATCATCATTCAACGTCAACCTATAATGAGGGAGGACTCTTCGGTCTCGTAAAGATGAAAAACATACGAGTACATAAATCGGATAAAATTATTCACTCACGCCCATCGAGTCGCGTTCGCGGATTCGATTGATGAGTATAGAAACGTTTTAAAGACTTACGGATTTGTTACTTACAATGTTTTACAATTACACTCTGCTTTAAGTAGGTACAAATGACAACAATCCCAGTTCAATACAGGTACTTATTATAAATTTAACATAAATTAAGATATGTATAATTCAACTGTTTCTTAATAAGTTCTTGTAATTAGTGACTAAAGAAACTAATTTTTTAAAAAATTATTTGCATAACTGAACTCTCTTTAATTTATACTATCATTAAAATATTGTAATTAAATATTTGCAAATCAGTCAAAAAGGGCCGAAAGTGTTAATACATAGAGTCATGTAGCGATTATATAGCAAGTAGTCCGTTTATCCCACCACAGAAAAAATAAAACGACTACCTACTACTTTGTGGTGTATCTATTTTATAAACTGAGAACAATTTACAATTATTAAAATATTTTACTGGAAGACTTGATGTTACATTGCATATGATTTTTTGTGTGGTATCTCATGTCAGTTAAGTCAAGTTTGATTGGCGGATGCCCGCGGCTTATCAAATCACTGTTATTATTATGCTTCTGATTTCAAACTCTTCTGCAATTGATTTTATCGTGATGATAATATTATTCATCACATGAAATTATACTTAGTTTACAATATCCGTACGCTGTAATTACTTAGATGCTATCTTCAAATTTGTACTCTCTTTTGATAAAATATTTATTCAGATACGGTTAATTTCAAGAAAGGCTAAAACATTATTGCATAACACAAGCTTTAACCGAAAAAGTTAGTGGAGCTGTCGAACCGAGAATAATCTGACATTTCTATCGTCGACCGAGACGTAACCAGACGTTCTTTCCTGAATTTACGACTTAACTTTAACACATTATTTTCTTATCTCTCAGTTTGTAATACGCCATAATCTATGCTTCTTAGAACTCTAAGAGTCTGTTGCAAATGCTCGAAATGTTTATAGGGACATTCGAGTTAAGTAGCATTATATATAAAGAACCAATTAGTACTAATATGTATTCATGAGCGATCTGATAAGATAAAGCTAAAGGACAATGTTTTAGCAGTAGCATGATTCCTGTTTAAAGGCTTGTAGAACTCGCTCGCCGTGGGTGGCTTACTCTCAGACGGCTTATCGCACACCGTTCTTAATGACAGCTATTCGGTAATGGGCGACTAACGCAAGGTACGTTTATGATAATTAGTTCGATCCAGTATTTATTCGACAGGCTTTATAGGCCGCCCTTTCATCTTGCTTCTTGTTTATTAGTATTGCCCCCACTTCGAATCCGGTTCGCTTTAAGCTAATTAGGATTAAATAATAAAGCTTTTAGATACCAATTGTCGAATATGAATACGTTAATAACCTTATTATTCATTAATTTAGTATTGTAAGTAATAATGGATTTGTAGGAACACTTAAAAATATATTTCGTGTCATAGTTCGAACAATAAAGACGATAATGGCTTGAGTGCAGAGTTGGGCAAAATTTATTCGTCATTCGAATAACGAATGAATTATTTTTCCTAAAATTATTCGCGAATAATAAATAATTTCCTTTATTCAAAGGAAAATTATTCGAATGACGAATAATTTTTTTTATTCGTTATTCGAATAAAGATAAAAATAAAACAAAAGAAAGTACGCTATCTCACTCACTTAACTACAAATTCATAATGCAAATTCATAATTCAACCCGTCTTGTAAAAAATGTCTTTACCTGCTGCCTGGAATAAAAACTCCAGAAAACAGGTAGATAGTAGACATTATGCTAATTATACCAAATCGCCTTAACCCTTTTTTAATGTAATAACACAAAAGAACCGCAAAACACTTGGTATTGTGATGTAAGTAAGTAACTTAAGTAAGGTGTAAAATTATTTAGAATAACGAATAATTATTCGAATAAAATTTTATTCGCATTAAAATTATTCGCGAATAAATTATTCACGAATAAATTATTCGCGAATAACTTTAATGCGAATAAAATTTTATTCGAATAATTATTCAGATAAAAATTTATTCGAATAATGCCCAACTCTGCTTGAGTGGAAATAAAGATAGAGGGTGAAGTTGTATCAATTTGTCTGATGGCCTTGCGACTACCGAAAATGTAGTATGTACCGCCATTAGAGGTAATCGGGGCAATTTTTCACACATTTTTTCAAGCGAGACCGTGTATACTTAGAGCATAATTCATTTCCTTCAGTATGCAAGGAAAAAAATGATTGATGCTGGATGTATAAGTTTTTACCGAAATTGCGACATGGTTTTATGGAGTCATTAAATATTATTGTACCTGCTCGTCGGTGGCCTTACAAAAAATAGATAGATGTCTTGTGTAGAGAACAAAAAACTACATCAATTGTTTGTTAATAGCTACAATATAATAATAGCGTTGCCGAGATGTATGGTCAGTAAAAAGATGTTTGATAGATAAGAGACTATTAGTAGATACCTACGGTTTATCTTGGAACCAAATAAAAACGTCACAAAAATGTTACCAAATGAATTAGAAAGTTACGAAAGTTAGGGCCTTTTAGCGTGATCTAATTTTTGAGTAAAATAGTCAAGAAATGCTATCTGCGAGCATTTTTAATGTTTTTTATATTGCAATTGTTAATGGAAGACCCGTGCTCAATAGTGGGTCATGATGGGTTGAGATGATGATGAATGGAAGACGGTGTTTGTTGTTTAAGTATTTCCGTTTGAAATACCTATATTTTATCATTTTTGTTAAGGTAAAATGAAAATTTAACGAACTTGTCTTTTCCTTATAAAGAGCACGTGGTATTTACGGGTATTTAGAAGTAGGTATAAATCTTAAGTAAAACTCTTTAAAGTTAAAATGCTAACAGAAGTAATCCCTGTTAATATACTGAACGTTATATACGTAAACAAGGGTTAAACTGTCTTCTAATAATAAACGTTGATAGTTTACATAGAACACCATCTTACTTCTAAGTGGTCAGCTCTGACAGATAGGTGATTAAGAACCTAACCTCAACCGGCTAGCCTAAGACTTGCTAAATTTGAACTAATGCGCTAGCCCTTAGAGTTAACTACATTTACTCTGAGCTTGCTGGGAAGGTGCTTTTAAGCTCCTAATTTATTATTAACATATACCTAATTTAAGACAAGTATCTATTTAACGCCTAAAGCAGTACAAATATCCACAACGCAGAATAGGAACTTCAATTTTGTGAATAACTCCACAATTTTACGGATCATTAACTGAGTTCTTGATTAATAATAATAAATCTAGCCAAAAAAGGACTGTGAAGTACGTACGTCCTCAAACACTCCCTTTTTGCAGTTTGCATTTTAGTAATAAGATACTTAAAAGACAGACTCGGGAAGATGCAGATTTGAAATAGTAAATCTAAAATAAGGATCATTATTCAAACACGTATGGGCGATGCAAATAATTTTCAGCTAAGCGAGCAATATAATTGAGAATAATGCAAAGTAAATTCAAAATTGGCACACAATAGAAGCGAATATGGCGTGGAAGGCGCATTAATATTCCTAGCCTATTGAGCAGTGATACTCAAAGTGTAGAAGGCTGGAAATGTTTTGAACATCGTAAACGTTTTTGGACATAGACTATGAAAAGGGGGAACTGGGTACTGGGTTTGATTTACAGCGAGACGGAAATCTTGATGATGAGTTTAATTTGTGATATTGGTCTAAGTGTAGTGTTTTTGTCTTATGTGACGCCCATGACAAGAAATTCTAGTGTAAACCCCATACAATACGAAAATGTAGCGATCTTTTTTATTTATTGTTTTTAAATTACAGCAATGTTTTATTCTACTAAGCAAGTGAGTGTAAAATTCAGTTGATGAGAAATTATTACAATTATCATTTTCAAAAAATACCACCATTAATTATAACGCGTGCGTTTTCACGTTTCAGTATTATTACTGTCACGTAATTAGAAGAAAAAAACATTTGTCGATCCATCCATCCATCTATCACCAGAAATACAGCATTTATAATGTGATAATATTCCTTGGAATATCTCCAAATAAAACTAGCCTCTTATTCAAACTAAGCACTATTTTGCTGCTTGCGTTGCCTTCAAGATAATATTTGTATATTGAATATAAAAATATCCTTTAGCCAAATACAGCATAAAAGTTGAGAGCCAATATTAGTAGAACATATCAGAATGCCGGGTGTAGTGCTCGGGGAATCGTTATTACTCTCAAAAATAGAGTACTCCGTCGCATACGACTAACTTTTTCCATAATATTATCTTTGCATATTCTTATAGTTGAACTCTGTTAGTATAGAATATATGAAGATGTGTTTTTCGAAGATGATATTCTCCATAATGTTGTTATTTTACTAATAGGAATGTAAAAGTTAGCATGACGTTGCAAAAACGGCTGAATGAATATGACCTACATATGTTAATTTATAACAGTAAAATTGGTCTATAAGGTTATCTAAAGGTTTTACTGCAAAAGCGGTACAAAATAGTATGGAAGTTTTGCTTAGATAAAATAAAATGGATTTAGTTGAAATTTGGCTCACCGAGAATTTATAACCTAGATTAAATGAGAGAATACTTTTTATCCCCGTAAATTATTTCATAGGGTCTGTTGAAAGATTAGTTATTAATATTTCTCCAGTTTTTATGTATCTACCTAACACACAGTTTTTCATTTCTCTCAGAATAAGGTCGTCTTATTAAAAATTTACTACAATGAAATTACGCTTATAAGCTAGATTGAAATAAAATATACATACATCTAATTTCGACGCCTTGTTTTAACCCGCCATCCACGGAATGTTGGTTTATAGGGGTTAAGAACTCTAAATTCATATTAATAAATGAATAGTTTCAGAAACTAAAACCTCCCTAGGATAAAGCTAAGGTATAAATACAAAGCAATAAATGTAGGACTGTTCCCTTAACCATTGAGGAGTTCTCTTGCCTGGAGCCAATTGCGACTGTGCTATTGGGCCATGTTTGATATGACAATGTTATGATGTTGCGTTTTCATCGGCCTTTGATCCCTTCGCAAATTTTCAAATTAATTAGACTGAAGATTCTTGTTAAGTACAATACTTACATCCTTACACACAATGCAGGTGAAGCTAATAAAAAAGTTATTAAAAAATAGCCAATTTTAAATCGTTTACACGAATTAAAAAATTTTGCTAAATAAATTTATAGAATGGCCATAGAAGTTGTAATGCAGAAGTAATATAACGAGTTATAATTTGAATCCCAGCTCCAATTATTTCTGGAGTAATAAGTTTCTACGTAATAAAAAACAGCAAAACCGCCGCATGCAACGGGAAATGGAGCATTGTTTTTCAGACTTCCCGATAACAACACATAGGTTTAGATTTTATTTTATTGTGAGACGCCGGCGTGAATCATTGAGGTTTACGATGCACATCCCTCTTTATTTCCTGAAGGAGGCACGCGATTTGGTTCCCATTTATTGAAATAAATCCAGAACTCACATCAAAAACAGGCTCAATTCTTTTTTGTTTTATTTATTGTA
Organism: Hesperia meskei straton; assembly: GCA_018248915.1. Classification (NCBI taxonomy): domain Eukaryota; kingdom Metazoa; phylum Arthropoda; class Insecta; order Lepidoptera; family Hesperiidae; genus Hesperia; species Hesperia meskei. Next base: position 1,612 of record DWJQ01000584.1, on the reverse strand, counting down.
TGAAATGACTGAGTTGGTTTAGTTTCTAACTACTAGTGTAGTGTAGTCTTAGAAGCTGTAAATGTACGAAATAAAATCTTTTGACATTTTTTTATGGAAAGAAGATAGCAAACAAGCAAGCAGCACCATTCTTCTCAGCTGCAAATGACAACTGTAACCAACACGTAACAAGACACAAATCGAGAAAATGATGGTTACTTCGGTCGCTGATTTCTTTTTACCCTTGAGGACTAGAATGTTGCGCTTTAGTAAATTTATCAACAATTTGAAAAACTATTAACACATAATGTACAGCTTACTGAAGTTAAACTGCAAAGCAAGAAATGTCATTGTGCCGTTGGCCATAGAAGAGTTCCCTCGCCTGTGGCCAATTCTGAGCGTGCTATTTGGCTATTCTTACCATAACATTGCATTGTCATCAACCTTTAACCAAGGTTAAACAAGTGTCACTGGGCTCTTTGGGACTTCATTATAAGTGTTCGACACTAAAGGTAAAGGTATCAAATTATGCTTCATTTCTGTTGCAGTAAGTGAAGGCAAATTTACTATTAACATTATTTTAAGTGTAACCGGCACCAAATCAAAATCGTGAATATTCATTGCAGTTAAAATGTTAATTGTCCGCAACGACATACGCTTCAAATGTCAATATTTATAAAATTAAATACAAATTCAAATAAACCTTAATATTTGGTTGTGTTGTTTAACTAATAAATATATGTAAATTCATATTTTTAACAACACAGAAAAGGGATGTTAGGTTGTTTTATTCATCCCTGACCCCGAACTGTAGATATTGCTATGGTGAATAGTTCTGCCTATTTAAGATTTTTAGACCTTGTAAAAACAAGTTTAACTCCACTTTGAATACAATAATGTAAGGTAGGGTTTTTACCCTGACCAGCTAATACCCACAATTCCAGAATTAACCGTGCAGTATTTATACCATTAACGATGTAATATCGGAGAGATAGTAATCTATGGGAACATCTGCTTTCTTCTTAGCCCGCAACGCGTCGGCGATGGTTTTTGGTATTAATTGGCATCAAGAAGAACATAAAAAACAAAAGAAATTTAATGAATAACAATAATCAAATAATTAATTAAAATGTAATTCGCTAACATCAACGTGTTGTGAAGTGTATATTAACCGGTGAACTGGCATTATTAAATTAACTATCAAAAAGCTGATGTGACCGAAACTGCGGACCTTACCATATAGTGCAGAATCAGCAGCCTATAAATTTTCCCTCGAAATGTACGTGCGTGCGCGGTACAGGAACAATAATAAATAAATTTTATGTGTGCTTCACATATACCCTTGTTTCAACATTTATTTGTACTACCTAGTTCCAGTTGCATTTTATTCACGTTTTATTTTGTATGAACAGCCCGCTTGTTGTGTCATCAATTTTTTAACATTTGTGCTTGCAGTAAGCTATGGAGTAAAGACTAGCCGTTGCTGAAATTTTAACGTTTAATTGAGTTCTGTTTTCGTGGTAAACAAAAACAAAGAAAAAAAATGTTAAATTGAACGTGCAATTTTTTCTAAATAAATGTTTGATAGCCATATTTGGTGTATGCTAGCTGAGTGGTTTGCACATGGATTACC
>DWJQ01000583.1:0-13620 GCA_018248915.1 Hesperia meskei straton | reverse complement strand
CAATACTTATCGTATTAGATAAGTATTATTTGAGTTCTATATATTTAGTCATAACTAAAGTAGTGACTAAATCTGGTGTCTGTGTTCCGTGGACTAAATAAAGCAAAATTTACTTGTGAACTCAAATCTCCGGGTTGATTGTATTTGAAAATATTGGTAAAACTAATCAAAAAGGGCAGATAAATTAATCATTTAAGGCCACGAAACAAAGTAAGTTAAAAAATAAACGTACAACCCGTAGCAATTCGTCCAAAAACAATAAAAATCATTCACCCCCGATGGCCGCTGATTGAGAAAGATGAATGCCACTGTGAGAACGTGTGTAACAGATTATGAGGGCTTTTACACTTTACGACCGTAAAAACACCATTTTAATTATATTTTTACGATAAGATTTTTTAATCTCCGTTTTTAAATTTTATGACGGAATTTTGAATGGGTTTGTTTAGATTTTTTGTGTTGTGAAAAGTGGGTGAGATTTTGATTATTGTTAAAAATTGTCTTTCCAGTAAGTTTAGTAGCTTTTACAAGTATTAAAATATTTTTCTTCCGCTTATTAATTACTTGATATTAGCACGATCAGTATTGAGGAGGAAATGAGGATGTTTAAGGTATTTTCTTCCTTTCTTTTTTGTTTTTTCTCGTACATACACTGACGCATTCATAAGATTCATCATGTTTCCCTTTAGCATGAACAAACACCCGATAATAAAAAAAATACATAATATTTTAAGACCAAAAAATGTCAATAACGAGACTAATCTAAACTACCAAGAGTCAACTGGTGGTAGACTACAAGTTTCCATACATCGTTACATAGATTTCTAGGATAATAAAAACAACATGAGTAGTATCTATTCCTTACAGCTTTTATGATACGACAAAACCCTCAGATATCTACAAATACAGTAGCAGTCGTGACTATTTCGTATCGTGAGGAGTACGAGCTCTTTCCATCAGTGAGTCACTCATTAGACCCAAGCTGTGCTTTAATCAGTGGAATAACATGTAATTAGTCGATCTAGAGCGCTCTTGACTCAACTTTCTCGTCGGTACATCTTTGACTAGTTGACCGAGCGGCCGGATGTGGTTTTGTATCTGAGATAGGTCCTAATTGGTATTTAGATAGATAGATAGAGTATTATTTATTGCACACTACAGCGAACATTCACATCGGCTTACATTAGGCACAGCATAAAAGGCACTTTTATCACTAGAATTTTTTCAAGAAAAACAAGTGTTTATCTGTTCAAGTTATCCAGATTAACTAAGTTATGGTTGAGTTTTGAACGGTCTTCTTGCTTGAGTCAACCGCTAATCGAAGTGTCGTCGGGGTTTAAGGATCAGATTTTCTTTACTTTTTTTCATCTTTGCCTACATAATAATAATTAACATAGTCAAATCATTTTCATAGAACTTACCCTAGCTTTGCAAGGTGGAACTGCTTGCAAAGCGAGAGGTTCGGGGTTTAATTCCCGCCTGATGTTAAAATTTATGAGGCGATATTTTTTGATGTCTTATTTGTACTGTCCCCGTCACCCGCAATGGGGAACCGTAATACGAAGGTATAATTGGAAAACTGTATTTATTTAAGGTGTAAAAAATTGTCCTACTCGCGGTTACTCAGCTGACACCATTGACTTTAAATCACATTAAGTAGCTTTCATGTAACTCTTATTCCGTTTAAATTAATATTAAATGTAAAGAGTAGACATTTGCTTCTGTCAATATGACTGACGCAACGAATGTAACTTTACCCTAGCGCCACCGCTTCTATCATAGACTAATGAATCCATCAGAGGAAACAAAAGGGTAAACGCACGGTGCCGCGACGTGACGACCAAAAAAGCAAACAAAGTTAAACAGACCCGCATGTCATTATTATCACTTAACTGATTAACGTTAATTATTCAGACGTCAGATTGTCCGCTTGATGGAGAGATCACGTTATGAGTTGGCGTTATGAAGATCATTTTCATTAAGATAATTAGACGAGCCAATGGGAAGAAGTGATATGTAATGCAGTTAATTGGGATTTCATGATTCGGAGTAATGAAGTTGTTTTGGTTGCGAAATCGGAGGTCAATGTAGCCTGAATTTATCATCTCAATCCATGCAGTCCCTGTCCTACTCAGGGCTACCTCAAATCTCAAATGATAGACAAAGTCAAAGTCAAAGACAATTTATGGAGAACTGACGTGTTCAGGTTTTCTATACAGAAGCAAGTGATAATTAATTTAAAAAAAAATTTAAAAATATTTTTAATTAGGTAGAGGTTCTTAGGATTGGAACTCGGTTTCTAGTGACTTTCATCAATTAGCGTTTTTCACCAACCTGCCTTAAATGTCGCTTTTTGAACTAGTTAATTTATATTTGGAATGCTGTAACTGATTTTCAAAAATAGGGCTAACAAGTGGTGCATTATTCTTTCTTGTCTTTGGTTCTTTATTTACTGCTTCTTTTCAGCAATGCTTAGGTGATACATTATTGTTACCCGATATTGTAAACAAACATAATAAAAATACTAGACACTAACAGCCACAGTAGGATAACCTAGTTAACAGACAAAGACAAGCACATAATTATGACCATTGTAACATGGCATGAATGATACCATAAGTGACGAAGGCATGCCTTAGGGTGCCTTTCCACCAGAAATGTGCTATGCTATGTTGCTAAGGATGCGTTAGGGCTCATTCCCACGGCATACGTCTTTGACGATTCGCCAAAAAACACGATACGTCTTGACGGATGGACGTTCACATTGAATACGAAATCGTGTTTTTTCACGATTCGTCAAAATATCCACATTGAAGTTTACATATGTATCCGTCGTAATCATAAAACATTCACGATTCGTGATTTCTAAAAGACGTATCCGTATTCGTCTTTTTTCACGATTCGTCAAGCGTGTGAACACGAGTATTTAAAAAGCATTGCCGCCGTCAAAAAAAAAACGAATCGTGAAAAAAGACGATTCGTGAAAAAAGACGATTCGTCCTCGTGTGAATGAGCCCTTAGCCATCCACCAATCACATTCAGCCCTCAGGCGGCATCTAGGCGGGCCAATGTATGTGACTGGTAGATCTCAAGCGCATCCTTAGCAACGTAGCACATCTCTGGTTAAAAGGCACCCTTATTTTGAAGTTTGTTAAGGCTACCTACTCCCTGTAACAAAGTAATTCATTGAAAGTCGTTCCAAAAATATTGGATACGAAACTGAAAACCGCACCCTTAATTGACAAAATTCCATTATAAATGCCGTTCCAATTGAACATTTATAGATTTAACCCGTTGAATGCTAACGCAATATGGTGTACACGAACACACCCCAGCCGCCGGGAGGCATTACCATAAAAACAATCGCGACGTGATGCGCCGCGACAGTAACGATCTATTAATTACGAGCTGTGGCGCATCCTGCCACAGATTATGCGGCAGAAGTTCTATGGGAAGTTTACGTACAGCCAGCAGTGCGCAGTCGAGTCTGGTAAATGCGCGTCGTTGCATTTTTAAATCATCGATGACGTGTTGTCGGTTGAAAAAAATAAGAATAAAGACGAAATAAATTATTAAGTGTTAATTATTAAAATTAAAATCTTTTGTAGTTTTTAGCGAAAGACACTCGCACGAACTCTTGCCTAATCCTCTATAAGTCATGTAATGCCTCTGTAAAATGCTGATAAAAATGTTGTAAAAACAACAATAACATATGTAATTATTGCCATTGTCCTTTTAGATTCATTTTAGAACTGTTGTCATTGTTTTTTTAGATATCTGTTTTTAAGATATTTGTTTGTGCGTTTGAGTCTTAGAAAGATTTAAGCCATTTGTACCTATGTTCTTTTTCAGTTAGGTCACTCAAAAATATTTGAATTTATTGAATCACCTATAAAAACTTTTTCAATCGCTGACACAAACGACTGAGTGCCCGTCGAGAAACAATCGTGGTTCATTATTATTTTTTGTTAAGTGAATTTATTCATGCTTTGCAAAAAATCATATTTATTGACGTTATCTTTATGGAGGTAGGTACAGTAACAGGAAAGTGTCGTCACTATCCGTCATTTAGTCTATGACAACGGTTGCGTGTGCGCACATGCGGGTCCCACCAGCTATCTACGGATCGGCTGTCGACGGACAATTGGTAAAAACGGCCCCTCACTACATTTACACCAAATTGCTAAAACGGTCTGATTCTAACTTAAAGATTTTATTCGAAGATTGCCGCCCATAATGCGGGTAGCTGGATTTTTACGGGTATTGTTTTCCGTATATGATTAATGTTATTGATGCTGGTGGAAATGACTTCCTGTTTTGTGTTTTTAACCGTTTTTGGATGTTGGCAGCTGAGGATGGTTCTGATAAGACTTAATAAATGTTGCACCCGACACGTTTCTTTCCGACTTCAACAACGACAGGGAAGTTACGCAAAATCAATTAGGAGGATTATGATACATTTGGTATTATTGATGTAAATGGCCAATGCGACTTATCATCAGATAACTTGTCTGCTCGTTGGCTCTCTTATTTTATGTCATTAAAGATTAATGATAACAGTTGGATAGCTATGTTAAAATACATTGTAGATATACATTTAACATTTAATAAAAATAATTAAAAAATACCCAACCTTAAAATTGATAAGTCGAGATAACTCAAAAACTACCCGTCAGATGTCGCTCAAATTTATAAGGCACCAGGTAGCAAGCACCAGCGATCAAATAAAAAAGAACTATAAAATCAGTTCACCCAGTGCAAAGTAACAAGGTGACATACACAAAGAAGTAGTCGAATTGAGGCCCTAAAACTTTTTTTTGAATTCGGTTAAAAATGTACAGTCTTTTACCCTTTCTCACTGTACAGTTAATATGTAACTAGTTTAGAACAAAATAAATCGAACGCAATTCTTGTTTTTCCATCGATCCTTTAATAAAACAAATCCTCAAGCAAATAACAAAACGAAACCATTGTCAAATAATTCGATGACCATCAATAAACAATGATAACATCTCGGTCCAACCCTAGCCACATGGACCGTACAAATTAGAGACAAAAATTGAATAACCCCCCGACTGCCGATATCAGTGACGTTTAACCCTAAACGTAATCGGGTCCCGAAACTACCTCGGGGCCGCTGGGCCGGTTGTCTCGTAAAATTGCCGAGTATTTTTTCGCCATAAAATCGACCCTGTTTTAAAGGGGTCCATTTTAAACCATTCGCGCCCCCGGCGAATAGTGTTTTGGTGACAGAGTTTGAATGCATCGTTGAATAAAGTAAACTTTAAAACTTGCCCTTTAAAAGTAAGGTTTATACAAAAAAAATGTGTAAAGACCATACTCACTAAAATATTGCTAGAACCTATTTAAGTTTCGGAATATCTGATGGTGATTTTGAATCAGATCAATTGCAATATTATGTAGCCTAATACAGTGCTATCACCATAAATGTAAAACTTAGTTGCGAAGGAATAAAAATCGTGAAGATTTTAAATTACTAACAGATTTCTACATCCATTTGGATAGCGAAAAGATAATTTTGGCGACTGTTATTTTTGGGGTGAATTGTAAAGAAATGAGAGGTGTGTAGTACCGTAGTACCCTTTGTAGCCGACACCTTAAAAACATTTCTCGTTTTATTTTAGTTACATAGTTAAAATTTCGAACGACTCAATGAATGGACTAAAGTTTTGTTGACAATAATTTGGTTATTTTGACATCTTTGTATAATGACAGTTGGATTAACAAAGTTAATAATGCCACATCTAGAAAACTTCTGTGGTAAGATCTTTGTGTCCATGTTCCTTTAATTTGCCAATAGGGAAGAGTAGTTATCAATCTGCATTGAAGTAGTGCAGAGGAGTACGCTATTTCCTATTCTTTAAGCCTAGTTATGATTGAGGACCTGTGCGTAGTGTTGGGTAATTGTAGTGGATATTGGTGATAGTGGTAGTAGACATAGGATAATTTTTAGAAATTTGCAATTATGGTTTTAATAAATATCCCAAAAAATAATTTCTTGCAATGTCTCGAAAACTTACAATTACCACTGTATAAGATACAAACACGCACCAATAGTTTGGTAAATTATAAATCATCAGTCTGTTCTCTTTACGAATTTCAAACTTGGAAATATACCGCCAAAATTAGCAGACATACAACCCATTATATTTCGGAGACCACACACCCGTACCTTAGAGCCCATTTCGAGACCGCCATTTAAACTCCAAACGTAGTGACAGCCGCAAAAGGTGGGTTAAGATCCTCAAAGCGCACATACGTAACGTTAACCCTTGCGATACCGCGGCATATTTTCCGCCCGGGAGCGCCGAGTCGCTAAACGACCCCGTAATTGATAAGTAAAGTGAAAGAAGACCCCCTTATACATATTTATGAGATCCCCGAAATTGCTACGGGACCTTGCGAACGGCAGCACTTGTGCCTATTGCTGTCTCATTATGTTTTTAGGGTACCTTTGTTATGTCGCTTTGATGTCTGTAGCGAAATCGGGGGTGCGATTTTCTTTCTGACGACTTATGAATGATTGTTAGAGGAAGTTGAACTTTATTTTTGGGAGATGAGAGAATGTCTCTGTTACAGTCGATAGATCGGTCTTGGTGCCATTCATACGTATAGTACCTAGGTGGCCATCGACATTGAACAGCACACAAGAATGGACCTCGACAAAAGTAACTAAGTACTTAAAGATTCCACAAAAGTGGGTACTCGCAGGTGGATGCAAGGTATTATAATGTAATAGGTACACATTAAATTCAGTTTATTTCCAAAGAAGGCGACAGCAATGTATTTCCTCGTCAGTTTTTTGCACTTTATTATAAGCGAAATAAAATGTGAGTTGGTTTTTCCCAATATTATGAAAACAACTTTATCATTTGCACCAACCGTGTGTAAAAATGATAATACTTCATTAGCGTTACAGGACTGAGCCAGCGGAAGTTAATCATTGGACACCATTGCGAACATCTGTGCTCGTCTCACACGCTAATTAATATGATTTAACCACAATTAAACATTAAACGCTATTATTTTTGTTGTTTACAAAAAATGTTGCTATTCACAAAACTTACATTTCATGCTGTAGTAATTTGTAAGTCTTTTGAATTTCTAGTTTTTAAAACATTCTCTTGACTTTTTGTGAATAGTTATTTCTTATAATCCTTCAACCTAAACTTCACTGTACTCCACTATGCATGGTGGAGTAAGGTCTAGCGGTCTAGCCTCATCAGATGAGATAATATCCCTGTAGCTAATCGTTAATAGGAGTCAACAAATTCAGCTACAATTGTAACATTCGCGATTGCGTCGTATTCTCTTAATGAGCAACGACTAAAATTAAAACAATAGTAGCAAAAAACCGCAAAAACGTGCAAATTCGCGTGTGATACACGCGCAGATGGCGTCCGATTGACTTCCGTCGTCATGTGCCTCGCATCCGACGTACAATGATTTGTTGTTATTACTCTCATGTTCATTCAGTTATAGCCTTAATGAACGGGGTGATATCAATGTACATTGGTCTGGCGTAATGCTGAGTTAACACTCTGGCCAGAAAATATACACTTGCAGAATATGAAATAAATAGGTACTTACGTAATGTTGCAAGTGGAGCTGTATATTTGACGTAGGTGTCATGGTCCGCACACAATACAAGCACACACACCAAGATTAATAACAGAAAATTAAATTCAAGTTCCGCCTCAGTGGAAATCGAATCTAGAACCTTAGAATGGTACCCCGGCATTGTACGTATTGCGCTGTCAGGATCGTCACAAACTTACGGCTAAGAAACGACAAAATACAAAGGTTCCTAGCTTCCTACCACTCTAATAAGTGAAGTTTTATTATGCTGAGGTTGTACCGAACCAATGATATTCCGGCGAGAGATAATATACTCCTCCAGCGACTTGCATCGATTATAAATCATCGACCAAGTCAAGTAACAGCGGGTGCGGTCAATACCGTAAAGACCACTGGTAACCACTGTCGGTTAAATATTACCTATATTAGCGCTTTCATTTTTTTGGTACAATAAGCAGTTGTTCTCGGTGGACACCGTTAGATTGTGTTAGTAAATATCGGAGGCAACTGAGACGCATAAGAAAATTGATTTATTACCCGACCATCGATTAGAACTGAGGTACGCTCTAGGCTTCCTCAGTTTTGAACAAATAACTATGTCCTGGCGCATTTAATGGGTTGAAGCCAATCCAAGCAATACTGCAGTCCAGTAACGAAAAAATTCTCAAGACGCGTCTACGATGTGACTCCTGTCAGTCAAAATTGTCAGATACATACAAATTTTGGATTGCGTTGCAGTCGCGTAACTTATGAATAGCGTTGTGTGAGAAGTGCCTTAAGCAAATAAATGACACGGCCACGTGTGAGCAACGTTAATTCATAAATTCGCATTTTCAGTTACGCAACAGATTCGTCTGTCTGTCTGAAGCGACACATGTTTCATAATGAGCGAGAATAACAAGTACCACATACGTACATCGTGTGTACACGTCGCGTGTGTTATCACGCGTGTGTGAGTAGTTGAATGGGAATGTTTTTGAATCGCCTGGAGACATCCAAACGACTGTATGATACTTTTTTTACCGACTTCTAAAAAGGAGGACGTTTTCCATTTGGTTTTTATTTTTAGCGGTTTTTTTTCAATCCAAATTTAATCATGTCATGCCATCAAATGATGATCCAAATCAATCTATGTGTGAACAAAAATGTTTAAATGACAATACATTGTAGTTAAGTCTTTTGGTGGGAAAATCGGATTGGTATTTTTTTTCACTTAGTTAATTAAAAACGCTCTGATAATAAATTGGAACACTAAGGAGATCGCTTCAATCCCTTCAAAGCAAAACATTTTGAAGATGTATCTACTTTATTATGGGTTTAGGAGATGAGGTCCTAAAGATAGATAAAGATAGATAGGAAGGTATCGTAGAAAAATACTCATTTATTTAGCTATGGTCGCGTAATGTTTTAAAAACGTAAGTAATACAAACGCGACCACAGACTCCGAAACCTAAAATTCAAAGTCAAGCAGAAAACTCTTCTGGCATACAAACACATGAAAATATTAATAATACCCCATAAGTCGGCAGGAAGTCTGCTAGTCACATGGCGCGGCCGTTGACCCCGCTAAGTGCTAGACCATCCAGAGCGCTTAATTACTAGACTTTTAATGGGACTAGAATTTATGGCATTGGGCGTGAATCCAATGCGGTGACTTGGACCTGGTATAAAAATTAAGTTGTATTGTCAATATCGTTTTATAAAGTAAATATCGGTATGAAATACAAAGATCGTGAGTACCCGTCACTTTTGTAATGAAACAATTGTGTGTTTGCTTAACGAGCTAAGCAGATCACTTAAGATGAAAAAGGAACTAGACGTTTTACAAGCTTATATAGTTCTACAATGATCTTTTGGCGCGTGGCTGACGTGAGGGTGACAGAGACAGCTCCTTACAGTTTGCCTTCCCTGTAAGGTGTTGTCTCTATCACTCATACGTCATCCACGCACCAAAAGATCATTGTAGGACTGTATGCCAATAGTGCCTGTCAAGTGTCAAATATAATAATATGTATGTGGCTGGTTCGAAAGATCAGTGTAATCCTACAACCTACAACGATCTTTTGGCGCATGGCACATCAGTGAGGGTGAAAGAGACAGCGCCTTCCAGTAAGCCTTACTTCCCTGTAAGGTACTGTCTCTGTAGGTATTATTTTTAAAACCAAAAATAGAGAGTAGGTACCCACTACAGTTAAAAGTCCAATTAAAAAATGTAATCAATGAAAAACACTATGAAAGACGTTGGAAGATAACTTGGTAGAACCAAGGTAACACATCTCCAAGTAAAGACAACACCAACCTTCCGGTATTAAAACAAAAAATCGGTACCTTTACCTTTAATTTGGTTCGATGTCCTCTTTGTCGAGTGGTCAGGGCCGCTAATGCCACATCTCGATGCAAATTGCGGTAGGGTGTTTACGGACTCCCGTAAATACCGCAAGGGCTCACCGGTCTCAAGCGGCTTTATTGCTTGAAAACTCTGATGATTGAGGGAAGAATAGAAGAATGAAGCATGAATGTGTGAAATTGATATCTTGAATTTGAATTTAAATTAAAATAATAGTGATAGAGTAATCCAAAATCTAATATCTAAGGTCTAGTTTTTAGATTTTTTGGCGTGTTAGCTAAGACAAACTTGACATCTCTGATGCCGGAGAAGAAATATATTGATAAATTCAATTCACTGATGTAGCTCGAAGGACCAAAAAATTAACCCCGATTAGAAGTAATGATTACTGGCGATTTACTTATGATCCTAACAACGTTAAATTTCTCTCAAAATACTACATTACTCTAAAATTTAAAACATTTCAACAATCTTTCATGACTTCAAAACATTAAGCAGATACGCTGGCAAGCGCTTTCAGCTTAAACGCGAAAGGGTTGGAATAAAATTTGGAATTAAAAGTAAACATCGGGCGGTAACTCTGTGAAGCACCTCGGTAGGCGAACTCCTAATGATTTTTGATACAACTACCTGCTTGTAGTTACGCTTTTAGGACGGATGTAGGGCCACTAACCAAGAGATATTTTATTATATTATTTACTGCAGATGTAATTTAATTGCCGCTCTCTTAGAACGTTACTGAAAAATATTTTTCTGCTTTTCTTCTCCATATAAACAAGCTTTAAATGTGTTACGATGATGAACGTTCTAATTTAAAAAAAAATTATTCACCTTACTAAATTAGTAGGTCACGAAATTTGAAGCTACGTTGAAAAAACTGTTTTATTTTATTTTCGCCAACGGTATTTCTCGAATGGATTAATAAATTTTTGAGGTTTTTGCGAGGACTAACTTTACTATTTTTTTATGTGTACAAGAAATATTATACTTATGGGTCGATGTTATGATTATGAGGGTATGTATCGTACCGATAACTTAAATATTTCACTCATTTAAATATCCTGATGTAAATATATCTAATTAAAATTTTAATTTAATAAAAAAGCCTTACCTATATAGTAATTTACATTTGGTTCGCTGATTTTAATTAACCAGAGTTAAAAATCGCTAACTTAGTGGCCGCGGGGTTAATGCTTTGTATTAATTAACTCGGTATAATTAAAGAGATGTGCAAAATACTAGCCCGGGTTCCTTTAACGAAATGTAGCTTTGTGTCGGACACTGTAGGTTAACTTGTTTAAATAAAATATAGTTAGATGAAGAACCAAGCTTATTTTACAGCTCAGAGCTTTATTTGAATAAAATTAATATGATTATGTTTATTGTTAACTTTTAATATAAAATGATTATTATGTTTGGTTTCAGTGTATTTCGGCACTTTGACACAATTTGAAGAATTTTTGAAAAAAATTTTTTGGCCAAAAAACGAAGTAAGTACCTACCTAATCATTATTATGTGAATTACACATTGTATGTTCTTCTTTTTACCTTGTTGGTAATTAATTTGAAAAATGTCTCGGGGAGTTTCTTTCGCTATTTCTTATATCCAATGTTAGAACACCTTTTCAAAACTGTGAAAGTTGCAGTACAGTACAGTAATAAGTATAAATAAAACGAAATCGGGTAACATTGTGTTAAAATTACATGTGATACTTTATTTTTTTATCAAAATGTTATTCGAAAATAACAGACATTAAATAAAAAAATCCAATAATAATTGAATTGCTCTACATTCCAATCAGTAGCGCTCTTATCCACAAAGAGGAAACTGCGTTCAATACCTGCAGACAATGCGACAATGTCTTTATACCATGAAACACAGAGTGTCTTGTCAGTATGCAAGCTTTTTAAAATCTATTAGGTAGATAGAAAGGCTATGAAGAAAACCATCACTAAATAAAGCTCTCTAAAACAGTTCTAATTAAGACTAAGAACCATTTGTATTTAAAGGTTCTAATTTAGTGAAACATCCTCACTCAATAATCCGAAGTGAGGGCACATCAAAATTAAGCCTTCACTATATTTCATTCGGCCTCTGGTGATTCAATAAAAAATTATGCCCGAGTCTCATCAAGACACTCAATCCCGCAGTAAACGTTTAAATTCTACAGTCAGGGATCGTTTACACACGAATGACTATTCAGTGCTGGCGTTCCGTTTGCTACGGGTATAAACGTAAACGTGTAAACGTAAGCTCGTTCAGCCAAAGGTTTAATGAGGCTGGACGGAGTTAATGTGCACTGAATTTGGTTTTGAGTTCTTCTAAAGTAAATTATTCCCAATGCGACTGTCGAATATCTCCATCTATAAAGATTGTATATCTGTCATTGACCATTTTCTTTTAAGTTTCTGGTCGTGTTTTTTTATTTACATTGTAATTATCTCTTCTTTCTCTTCCAATATTTTCTAAATTCAATCACTTTTCAGGTGGAAAAACGTCTCGGTAACAAAATTGGCTCTAGGGTGGGTAATTCGTCATTATCCTCATCATCGCAACATAATATAACAGTCGCAATACTAAGTTACAATTTAACGGCAGGCTATATTCCGCCACGCTGGCCAAGTGCGGATTGACAGACTTCACTGACTTTGGACAACATTATGGAAATAATTCAGGTGTGCAGGTATTCTCATGACGATTTCCTTGATCAAAGCAAGCGATAATTAAATAACCCACACATATTTACTGTAGGTCATTAAAAATAACAAATGATGTAATATTTCCGACCGATCGATCAGAACGAATGAAAAATCATAATTCCGAAGTGAAAATTATGATTTTCATTTTCATATGATCTCAACTCGAGTCCCACCTCACCGACGCCCCTCGCTGGTTTGAGGATGATCAGAATAATGGGATTTACAGACGAGATTATGCTAGGATTATCCGATGCTCAAAACCTACTAAAAATTTTCCTGTATCTCCAAATGCGCCCTTAATTTCAACTTTAACGCTTTGATCATAACGACTATAATCACTTGAACGTGCCGCGCAGCCGGGAATTTCATTTTGTTCGGAATAAAAATATCCTATACGACGGCTTTGCTTTATCATTGCGAAGCGGAGTATAATTAGTTTTCGCAAAGCAACCCGGCGGGCTTATTCTGGGACCTTGATAAACTCTAGTTCCTGTATCCATATTAGGTAGGCTTATAATACTGATCCCATTTCTATTGTCGGCATATTGAAGTGTCGAAAAGTCTATAAAAATATTCAGAGACTCATAAATGTCTTTGAAAGTTGTTTTATGGATGTTTCTAGCAAATAAGCTTGAACACTTATAAAACTGCTGCAGCTCATGATAAGTGTGACCCATTGAATCACTTGAATGCTTAGTTCGATTAGCAGAGAGCACAGAGATGGTGTTAAAATATTATTTAATTAGTTTTTTAGTAAGTATGAGGTATATGGCAGGGACTGTTTATAATAGAGTCTAGATAGTTTTTTGTTAACATTAAAATAACTTATACCAAAAGTAAACTGAAGTAGCTCATTATGTATGGACCTGTGACCCTGCATCTGATTTTATAATTAAAAAAGAACGAAAGTAACTAAACAAATAGAATTAAAAAGTTTCGGTACCAAAAAAAAAGTAAACGTGTAGATAGATGTA
>DWJQ01000582.1:0-13623 GCA_018248915.1 Hesperia meskei straton | reverse complement strand
AACATAATTTGTTAAAATTTATAGAGATTTTTGAAGGGACTGGTTTCCCGAAGCGAAGCGAGGGCGGGTTTACTAGTGTTTTATAAATCGTGTACATTTTTTTATTCATTTTCATACCGATTTAAAATTCATCGCAGACGACTGCAATATTTGTTTACTCGAAACGAATTCAGTATCGAGTAAATATATCGAACATGTCACAAATCATTCAATTTGACGAATCCAACTGAAAACTTACTCGGTCGCTCTGTTATCGAGTTACAAAACTAAAATTCTTACGCAATGGCAATGAAGCATACAATTGCAGCAATGTTCGAGCTTTGTGACTTGTTTTTATGTCGAAGCAGCAATGGTTATAAAACATGCGAAAAGTTCATGGTATATCAAGTGTATTTAAGTTGTCAGGTGGATATTTCCTAGTAGCCCACATTTTCTCAGTTATTGCAAACAGTTATAAAACTGAGCGGAGATTTATGTCATTTCCTTGTGCACTACACATTTTAGACTCTGTGTTTCATGTCAATTCAACCAGGGTACAAAATTTCAGTGTTAGACTTGTTTTTATTCAGTTGTTGAAGTAATTAACTATTATACATAACTAATTATATATTATTCATAGGATGCCACTTAACTAGGTATAAACTGCCTCTCTGTTAAATTTCATTTTTATACGTTAAGCGGTTTCTGAGATTCTTGAACATACTTAACTATGACTATTTTTGACACTTTGTAGAGGAAAATATACATTTTATAGGTGATTTTTTCCTTCAGACATAAAAGATGTACGTAGGAATGTAAGACATTCTATGGTGCCTACTTATTTGCGTAGGTATCTATGTATCTATTCCCAGTGGTTATCCCAAAAATTAACATATCTGAAAGTGGTATTAAAATGTAATTTATTTCCAGCAACAATTCGAGAATCCTGTTTATTTCTAAAAGGTTACCTTTTAAATCCGCTACACATTAACATACCGCGGGATAAACCGGGACAAGTTATTCGGTCCTCCCTCAGTCCCGCGGGAACGACAACAAAAATAATGAGTGTTTCAACGTCTTAAATCTCACCGCATCTAGTTTTAATGGCATTTAAATTAGGTTTTTATTTATCCGCCGATGGCTCGTCGCGACCTGACGCTCCTGAGAGGTGGGGCATGAATTCGTTGGCTTTAAAAGTTTTGCTGACAGTATTTACCTATGATGTTTGGTGTATCCAGGTTTTTGCATGGTTTGATGTGGATGGTAGATGAATATTGCAATCCATGGGAATCCATTATTATATCGTTGTAGCATACCTAAGAAAGAACGAAAACCGGAAACCAAAACAGTACCATGAAATGCCATGAAAACATATTTGGATAGTTTTGACAGCTGACAAGTGGCCAGTGAGTGTAAGGAGCAATCTGATGATAAGCGATCATCAATGCTTAAGGAAATCGTATCAAAGGTATCACAGACATGTAGCCAACTAAGAAGAAAGACTTGAATATTTTACCTTGTTATTTAATTCATCATTTTTTATTAGGTACCTACAGGTACCACATTCATATTATTAATTAGGTACCTAAAACGTGTAGGTAGGTTCTGCACATGATGGCAGTTAATGATGACGTAGTACGTAGTATAAACTTAGTAAGTAGGTAAAAACCTCTCCAATTACCTGAAGACAAGTCATAGCGGACAAGAACGTCGAACATATATTATCATCGCCATGTAATGTAGCAAGAAAATTATAGCACTAAAGTTTTGATTACCTCAGCGCAGGAGGGTGGTTACTTGAACGTGAAAAATAAATTGTGTACCTCAAGAAGCTAATGCATAGGCAATTGGGTGTGAGACGCTGTGGTCGGAATTTACAGCGAGCGCGGTAAGCGCGCCGCGCACTCCGCTTGTTCCCAGTATTCTAGCGAATGCTTCTGGCAGAACTTTTTGTCAATAATGTACATAGAAGCTGACAGGCTATTCGATTACTAGTCTGTGTAGTAAATGAATCCCTGTTCTAGCACTAGCCTCACCTATTTTATAAATTGAACTGTATCATACATAAATATTTTTGTTAATGATGTCATCTTTATATCCACCCTTATATTATAAAGAGCAAAAAATACTTTTTATATACATCTGTTCGTATTGAATAAACTCAAAAATTGTATTTGTATACCAATATAAGGCTTTTTTTAACAATAGAATTTTATTATTATACTGTACTACTGAGTAAAAGGGGCTTATTTTGTTAAAAAAACTGATCTCTTGGGAAAAAGTAAAAGTTTTGAGGTATATTTATCATTTTCTACCTGTATCTTGTGACTTTTTCAATTTGAGGTAGCTACTAACTACTAAATCATTATTTTCATAATTGAAGCGACGTGTCTGTTAGTGGAGAATAGATACAGAAGGTATTTACTAACATACTATAGATATTATTTATATCATCCCGGTGGGCCCAAAAGCGAGCAGTTTAGCTAGTATAAGTGCAGTCTTCGGACCCAACCGGAAGACAGAGCGTAAACTTCGTTTATGGTCCCGGTACCCGGAGTACAGAATGAATAGAGGACTAGAGTGACCGTTGACTTGAGTAGAGGTGCAGAGAAATACATCGCAGTTCAGCCAAACAATAGATACTTATACCTACTTATTTGAGGAAATCAGGTGAAAGCAATGGAGATACTTCAAAATTATAGATCTTTTTGCAAAAACTTATTTTCATAAACATTATTTAGTACAGTTAATCCATTTTATTTAATATTGTTATAATTTTTGTTTGTTATAATTAGGTAAGGACACTTCAAGAGAAATGTCTATGTAGCATTTGTAGCACTCTGTCCTGGCTCGTACTCATTGTAGTGCAATATTTAGTGCCGTAGTGCACTAACATTGTTAGTAAGTGCAGTTTGATGGCGCGGATTGAGTTGTTGTGATCGCTGTATGTATCCTCCTACACGTTATTACTGCCACTATTGCATTCCAGATATTATTGTGTTGTGTCTAACATATTTCCATAATATGGGTTCATTTTTATACTTTTTCATAAGGAAAAATGTGGAAATCAGTGTTAGTTTTAATACGCTTTTATTGGAATCAACCGTACTGTTAATTTTTATTTTTGGTTCTTGAAAATTAGCACACGTTCGGCTGAAAATTAAATGGCAACACAATCATCGAACTTTAGTTTTAACCTGACCAAACCATAACATATGGCTCAGTCACCTCATGCTGCCATTTATTTACTATTCAAACACGATTATATATTTTTCCATTATTATTATCCACTGTTAATTTTATGTCATCTTAATTCTTGATTAGTTATAAATCTTTTTAGGTTTCGGTACACCCTGCCCCCTATTACTATACTCACTGTCTTTTACTTCTTACCCTAAGGTTGTCTGGAAGAAATCGGTTTTTAGCGATAAGACCGCCTTTTGTATCACATTTTGTTTTATTCTGTTGTAATGTTGCAATGGTGTACAATAAAGCGTATTATTATTATTATTATTATTAACATGTAACCAGGTATCAAAGGAAACACACGTCACTATAACCGCACCCGAACCACTCCCAAACGTACATAACCTAGTTACCGGCCGTCATATCTGTTTGTCACCGTATCCGGCCGCATCGGCAGACATATACTTAAACACACCTACGCCACCTTTGATCTGGACACGACAAGTAAACACATTTACCCCGCTTGAGTGCCTCGTAAATCTCTATCCGTGCGCTTTTGGCCGCGCGCTTGTAAAAAACTCAGGCGGCGCCGCGGTGACGTAACGGTTTTCCCTTACCAATATCATAATAATATGCTATAGATTTAATAATTAAACAAAATGTGAAAATCATGTCTTAAAAATGTAAAATACAGTATGTGTGAATTAAAGAAGTGTATGTGCGGAGTTCATAAACAGAAAATAATCACTATAAAATATGTTACATATTAGCAAGAGCTACTAGTTCCTAGTACTAAATAGTTCTCCAACGTTAATAAAACATCCAAAAATGTTTCACATAACTACAGTTCTCAGTAACAGAACAGCGTCTTATTCGTCCACCGAAATCACCAAAGGGTTCACTCAGATCGATTCAAGAACAATGACGTCATATATCCTAAACCCGATAATCAGTCCGGAGGTGTGTGTCCGTCAGGAGCGGAAATACGTCGCCCTGGGCGTCCGCTTCCGGAGGATAAGTGGGCGCTCTGACCCAATTTCCGGTTTACACATTTCATAGATCCCAGCCTTGATAATTTGGTGGCGGAGCCTGCTCTGTATTTGTTGTTGGATACTTTTCATTTCTACAAGCTTATGAACAATAAAGACGTGTAAAAACTACTTTAACTAATCTAACAGTCGGTTTTCGATATTGTATTTATCCGCAATCGATGTTAGGATAGTTGTTAAGAATCTGTCCTTGTTCTCGGGCGGTTTGGATTCAAATCCCAAAGCGAATTTCTGACTTTACGGAGTTATGTGCTTTCTATTTTATAAGTAAGTAGGTATTTAAATGTCACTTGCAACGAGCAGAAAAAAACACCCTCACTCGCTATATAGACGAAGAAACATGCCATATGGGAACCTATATATCTGAGAGTTCGCAAAACTCAAAGGTGTATGAAGTCTATCAATCCGCACTTGTCCGGTCTGGTGGACTATTGCCTAAACTTTTTCAATCTGAGAACAGTGATGAGTTGAGATTGTGATCATTTTTCCATAATCTTTAAACAATTTGAAGCAAAGTAATACCAACGAAAGCTAAAATATATTGACGCTATGTCATACAACTGCTTTGCAAACCGTTACAATCAACAAAGTACAGACACGTCCATAATATACGCCTTTATTTCGATCGTTTCCCTCACAACGCTGGAATTCGGCAGGGCCGTGTCACACTTCAGGTGTTGTCGTCGATCGCCATTAACATATTTCAGCTAAACGCGAAACCATTAGAAGCGTCATAACAAAACTTTAATGACGCTCGCGTACTTCGCAGGCGCACGTGTAGCCCGCGCTTTGATCTCGGCTACAAAGAACAGAAAACTCGCAGACATGCAATTAGAAAGGTATGATGAATGGCTTGGAATTAAAAATAAAAAAAAACAAAAATGAGGAAGGCGTGGTCCGACTTGTAGAGAACGATACCTATATTAGTATGCGATATGTGTATATCATCATCTGAAATGTTGGTCATTTACCTATTCTACAAATAATATATAATAACAAATGTGATTTGGAAAGTCTCATTAGTCTTTGATAAATAATAATATAATTGCATGTATCTGAGGAAACGTTAAGCAGTCGCTCGTGCTTGTTATTAATAATTTAAATTCGTTATGCCATCTCGGAGGCTTTTAGTTGGCAAACTTCAATCAGTTGGGATTGTCACTACTATCTCCTCCTGCAATTCAAACTGGGGCAGTTCGGAGGAATATGCTCTAGATTGCCTCGACAACTTTAACCAATTTCGTTTATAGGTCTTAAATTGGTTAAAGTTAAAGTTGTCTGAGAGTTTAAAATTTGAGTTTTAAACCTTGTGATTTTAAACTTAACTCATCGCGGATTGTACTCATTGAACTGTTCAGCCGTGACCACGATCTATGCAACTGGGTCGAAATATGTCGAAATATCGGCGTACAAAATACATATCGTGTGTACCGGTATCACAGTAAAATAAGTAAGTACCTACTATACCTTCACAAATCTATGTTTCTTTTATTAAAACTATTAATCGAAAAACAGACAGTTTAATTTAAATTTTAATTGCTGCGAGGTAGTAAATCCTTTAAACTATCATATTGATTTAGGGAGTTCAACAATAGCTCGTAAGTAATTCCCAGAATATTTTAAACACTCAATTATTTACGTTGCTGTATAAATAAATACTATTTTCGATAGGAGACTAAACAAAATGTTCAGAATGCTTTCGCTCTGTGTAGGCACATTATAAATTACCAAGTTGGCGTGTCTGTTTACACTTGGGTCTAATCTATGGTGACGCTGAACAGTCGTGCGACATTTAGCCGACCGTCAACCTTGAAATTGGAAGTGCCAATTATCTTACAACTTTTCATTTGATATTCTAGTACTTAAATAAATTATTCTTTATTTTTATGTAGGTTGCTTGCAATAGGCAGTTATAAAAATTACTTTTGTCTTTTGTGGAAGGTATTTAAATTAAAAAAAAACAAAAGTAGGCGGGTTCAAATCGTAGGAGCCCTTTTAATATTCTTTAGTTAGGACAAATACCTACTTTTTCTAAAAACTATTTTTTTTTTTGTAATTAGGTACCTACTTCATTGAATTACCATTTCTCTCTCTACTACTGACTATACAATTGACAGTATTGACGTTTCCCCGTCAGAATAGCATTAAAAGTTTAATTAACACATCCTCCAAAAAAGTTTCACTTCATTAAGTCAGTCACACCTAGAACTTGCGTCGGTTTACTACGAAATTAGGGTACAGATATAAACAAATTGATAGACAGTTAAAGTAAATCCCGTGCCACAATGACAAACCAGTCAATTACAGGCGAGGCAGATTGCTATGGCCGGTAATACCTGCTCGCAGCGCCAGTTACTCATCAGATAGGCACTCATTAACCAACTGCTTTCATTAGCCGTTCATATTCCGATACTAGGTACGCAATTATTGTTTATTTCAGTTAACGTAGAGCTTAATTTTCATTGTAAATCACTAGGTTTCTTTTATGTCATTGAACGCTTCAGCTTTTCGATGGACTATAAACTTTTGTAAAAATATACTCGTATATCCTGTTTTGCGTGGTGCGTGGTGGACTACGATCTGTAGCATTCACAGAGTTTCAGACATGAGCCCAACAATGGGATAGTTATTGATTATGTTGATGTAGGTATATTCTGATAACGTTAAGTAAAGAGAAACTCATACCTAAAGCTAAATGGTAGGTTTACGGATGTTGGGATTAGGTTTTGTTTATTAAAATGCAGCTTATAGCGTATATAAGCTGCATTTAACTCATCACAAAGATTTTAAACCACTAGCAGTGGGCCAATTCGAAGCTATGTAAAACAATATTAGATTCTGTCATGTTAATTGGTGACGAAAAACGTGCAGTGTCTCAATGTGAACACGGCCTGGGCAAAGGGCTGTTATAATGAGTATTGGGGCCGCTAATTGCGATGATGACGCCTGAGATCGGGGCCATCCATCAACGGATTCGACTTGATTTGAATTAATATGACAACATCGTTTCGTTCCTAACAACTATGAATATTAATTAAGAAACCTCTTTATAAAGGTAACTCTTTATATAGTGAATTTTTTAATGAAACGCTAGAGTTTGCACCTATAATTCAATATTATAAACTGTGAAGTCAATTTATTTATTTATTTATATTGACAAACAAATGTACGGTAAGTACTAACTAAAGTATCAATCTATTATGACCTAATTGGCTTCACCAGTAAAGAAGTAGTCTCGAGTTCGATTTTTGATCTCCTAAAACGGTGCACAATCAATGAGTGTGTAGTTTTTTTATATTTTGCTAATCTTAAATCATTCAAGATGAATTAGAAGAACGATAACTTCGTACAATGTGGACTTAAAATTTTGGATATCATTTAAGTTATCATTCGTCGGAACTACATCCATTCGTAATTCAAACTGCACCTACGAAGAACTTTTTAATTTTTTTAAAAAACAGTAGCAACCATTCATGGAGCTTATAAAAAATCCGGTTCAATGGGCGTAATTAAAACTTGGACAAAGAAAGAATAGGTGCGCGGAAACAATGGGAGACCGCGGGCGTTCCTCGCCTCAATCCGTCTCGAGTGTCAGCCGTCAGTGTCGCGGGTGTCGCGGGTGTCGCCGTGACAGGTGTCAGGTGTCTGCGCAGATTGCGCGACACCGCCACACCTGCCGAGGAATATTAAAATGGCGCTTTGTTTGAACGCTTTCATGTTGCTCGGTTTGGTGCCATTGTTCGCAGGTTTACGAATGACGTTTATTGTGCAGAATCCTGTGTGCTAATGGTTGTGATTAGTTAGGTACTCACTTTACTGAAACTAAATTTTTAGGCATTTTAATGATTGTTGATTTTGAAGCTAAAAGTCATTTAAGCATACCGAACATGTGTCCTGTTTTAAAAAGCAAAAGAACGAAAGAAACCCCTTAGCAAATTTAAGGTTGCTTAAGGGTTGTTGAGTAAAATATTGAAGTTAAGTTTTAACCTACACTAAACTGGTTAGCGCTATTATTAGTTTGTATAACTTTAAAGTTTATATTGTTTATACGATCAAGGCAACCTACCAACTACATCTAATACACGAGAATTACCAAGTGTGCCCCAGACGTACCGACCATCATAAATTAAAAAGACAAACATTAAAGTATTCAATGTTCGCACCTCGGCACATTAAAATAAAAAATGTCTACAGTGAAGTAAATGTAGTCCGTCCGTCTGCGTTGTTAATTATAATGAATTTATGTTTCCTGCGTCGCCAATTTTTGTGTGTAGGTGTCGCTGAAGATGTTCGGTAATTAGAGTTCCGGGACTTCCTACGTAATTATCGGCATTAGGAGAACATTTCAAAGAGTCTCTAAAATATAAATTTCGTCAGAAATCTGACCGTTTTGTAGAATAAAATATTATGTCAACTTTAACTAAACAACCATTGTGCCCGAGTTTTGAGACTTTTTATTTTAATTACCTGCCTACAAATGAGTAGACGGCAATTTAATGGTTACCATTTCCCAGCGATATCACTAACACCAAAATCACCACTGATACGTTACCGCGCATGAATTTTATGACAGGAGGAGGAGCACGAAAACGACAATATTCCTTTAGCGATTGATACAAACTAGAGATTTTTACAAACGAACATATTAGACGTACGTACCTACATGACTGGAATATTTGAAACATTTAAATTAAATTAACAATAATAATAGAATTTAAATTTAAAATTGGAAAAATTGAAACATTTATAATTCCTTAAGTTTCTTAAAATATTAATAAAGCGACAGTCCATGTACGACACAACGCTACATCTGTTAGTTTCTAACAGATGTAGTGTTTTGGTACGCTCAGGTAATAATTTAGTAAGTGTGGTCGACATCGACTTCCCGGCAAATCTTGACGTAAGCGCGTACACCGTCAATGAGCTATAGGCACCTTGCGGCCGGCGCGGCGCGCGGTGCGGCGGTGCCAAGCATTTTTGGCACTCGGCCGGTTTTTTCCCAACGTAAAGCAATGTCTCAGGTAATTCGTCCATAACGTTGTTTGAACGGTCGTAATTTATTGCCACATTTTTTATTAATAAAACGCGGGGAATGCTGTTATTGCTATCGGAAGAGTTATCGCATGCAAGTCTGCGCATGCATGTCTTTAACGTAAATAAATATTTCGTTCTTTTTATTGGTGTGTGGATTTATTTAGGTATTGATAAACGCTTCTTATTTTATAGGTAACTGTTGCTAAAGATCGTGCCATCGAATTTAATGTCATGGAATGATGGGGCCAATACAGGTAATGATAAACTGATAATGATTTATTTAGATACCTGTGAAGGTTTTTCAGTATTATTAGTAGGTATTTAGGTAACCTAACAAAATTTAAGTAGGTACGTTATTCAGCAGGTTCGTTAGTAAGTGCCATAATTTTATTTTAGTTTCTCCAAATTGAACAAACTTTTTTCATTAATATACCTACTTAAATAGGTACTTAAATACCTACTTCATAGATGGAATTCAAATTATAAATATAGGTATCTACATAAGTAATCGTAATCGTAGTACTGATTTCTAAATAAACTGAAATATCATTTCAAAATGGCGCTGCTTTTCTAACGCAAGTACCTAACAGGTTAGCTGCCGAGTAAAAAACAAAAAATGCATCGACACTTTCAAGTGTATTGATACATCAAACACGTTCTTACCTGTAAAGTGCTACCTGTGTGTCGAGTGTCCGTACACCGTGCCCCATTGGCTGGCTGCTCAGGACACCTGTCTCACCTCCCGGCGCGGCCAATGGACGCCTGCTGTGGGCGGGACACCTGCGCGCACCTGACTGAATGAATCGAAGTGTCAGGTAGACGCTTAGTAGTTACTGTGCGTTTATGTATGAACTTCACACCTGTGGGGCGTGTATAGTAGTTGTATATTGAAAGATTGTTCAATGAATTCCCCCATGTACAAAGTCATTATCATTTAACTGTGTGCAATAAAAAATATACCTATTTGTATACGGTTTCGGTAAAGTAGTTGACATAAAGTTAGCCTTGATTTTTCAATATCCTTATGGTATCCTAAGTAGTAAGCGATCGATGTAGTGAAATATTCGTACGCTCTTGCGTTAGTTAATGCTACGTAAAAACACGTTATCTTTATTTTCTTTTGTCTTGTTGTTTAATTGTCATCTTTTTGTACGCTCCTTATGACGATAAAAATATGTTTATCTATCTGTAATGTTTTTTCTAGGCATTGTCTTTGTGAAGTACGAAGACGCCGAGTAGTCTATACGTAAAAAGCAAAAAAATCTCAACTAAATAAAACAGTGAGATAACATTAAACGGTACACATGTCGTAGAAAAAACGTGCGTCGCGGCCAACTTCGCATTTCCAGCGTGGACTAATGTTATCTGGCGTGAGCGTGACCGCGGACGTCCGGCGGGTAATGAGCTGCTGACGGCTCACCTGCCGCCGTCGTGGGCCACGACGCCCCACGCCCCACTCGTCGCGCTGAGTGATGGCTCGCGATGACAATGTATCGATAGATTGCTTTGTTAAAAAATGGTAGGTAGGTACTTGGTATAGGTACGATGTATTTATATTTTATGTAGGTGTTGATATCTACATATGCGACTAATGAGCAGATGAGCAACCGCAAAAAGATGGAAAATAGTTTTGTCCGTGGTTAATAGTTACTCTTGCTCCCTATAACTAATTGAACTAACTATCCTACTCCTCAAATAGAGTCTTGTTCTATATCGGTCACAGTAATCACGGGCGACAGCCGAAGGTGCTGTCTGTGTGTTTGCTACCCTTATTCCATAAAAAATATTGTCAGTCAAGCCAGCTGTCAAGCTCTCAGCGGGAACATTACAAGTCATTTGATAACTGACTCTAGAAGGCCAAGGGGAGTAGTGAGACAAGTTAGCTTCAGCCTTAACTAAGCAGGGCTTGCTTCAGTCGCTTCTTGTAGATATTACTCCGTTTCGTCGACTGTTAAATTACTCATAATTGCAAAATATTCGTAGCTTTGAGTTTTAATTAATTTTCAAAATTTACGCGGTTTACATACGGACAAAGCTCTAACGTAAACTTTGACCTCTAACAGTCAACTCTAACCTTCAATCATCCCCAGTGGGAGGTTACGTCATGTAACAGAAGTTAGTAGGAATGTCATGTAACACACACGTAACATTCCTCCCAACATGTGAACTAATGTATCTGCCACAGGCTCACATCCGGCACTACGCCGCTCACCTGGACGCCGCCCCGATCATTAGCCACGAGGGATGGCTCGTATAATATCGATATTATTGATATTCGACGTTAATGACGATGTTAGATTGATATAAACATAATTATAGCTGTAATGGGTTACGCTAACTAATGCGAAATTATTTTGTAATTTACTTATATAGGTGTCATTACATCATTATTTAAACTAGATGTGCTGAAGTTTCGTTTGTCATTTCTTTTGAACTTTTACAAGTCTTTTGAGCGCGGCTTTCCGATCATAATGTTGGAGTTACAGACGATAATAGTACAAGTCGCTGGCATTGTGTACATAGATTAGATTAGAAGAACATTATGGAGCGTAGGTGTGCCGATATCCTTAGGATGATTCTTTTTCGACAAAAGCTATATCAAAAGCATATCCTAATTATGATATTCGAGTGATAACCGGTGAGTGTCTGTTGTATCTGTACTCTGTACCTATTCCAATGTCTTGGTACATTATTATGGCTGTTCTGATGCACATCTCATGTAACGACATTAGGAACAGTCTTTTGCGATATGATTAATTCTGTGAATGAATAGTAGAAAAATGTGTACTTTGAAATTACGACGCTGTTTGAATATAAATTAATGTTCAGGTCATTGTACGCCACGCATACCATATGCACGTTTTCTATGATATATTGCTTCGTATTCAGAATTTGCAGATCTATCGATATTTACATTTATATTCACAATGTTTTAGCTCGCCGTGGAATTAATTAAATCCCAATTTTTTATGGAATTAACCCAATTCACGCTGATACGTCAAATAACCCTGAAATATTTTAGGTCATTGTTCCACGTGTAATGAGATAAACTGCAGATATTCTTGTTGGACAATGCATTAAGAGTGATTAACGAATGTCCGTCGATGACGTCGATGATGCCTTTGATGTTAAGTAGGTAAGTATTGATGTCTACAGTGACCACTTATCAACAAGTACCGCCTTTTTGCCAATCACAAAAAAAAATACATAAAAAACTATCGATAAACTGCGTTCACTGCCCATCACCATTGTTTTATCTAGGCGCCAACGTTGCCAAAACAAACCGCGCGTCACAAGTGACAAGTTTGAGCACCTTGACGAGCTGCACCTCCGTCGGTCTGTCGGTCTGTCGGTCTGCGAACGGTTTTAGACTTGGCAGCGGCGCCGCCTCGCGACCGCTGTCCACTGGCTTACCTTTATTTGTCGACCGTACGCCGACTGATTGATGGCAGAATTGAGCGGTATAGACGTTTTACCATATTTTACGCTTAACGGCTTTTATGTCAATATAAAGAAATAACGATTTATGTGATTAATTACAGCGAAAAGGCCAATTATTAGGGATAGATTTGATTTTTAATTTATTAAAAAATAATTTCAAATGAGTATTTAAATATCTCATAGTGAATGTTATAGGGAGTTTTCCTACAAAAAATAACCACTCACAGTTCAAACCAATCCAAAATAATGTTTTCTCCATCGGGTGGATTTGTTGATAAGGTTATTAACATGACATGCAGTCTATTTTTACCTACCAAACCTACCTTCGCACTATTTACTACGAAAGGGTCCTATTAGTATTAGTATTTTACATCCTGAATGTATTGCTAATATCTAACTCTTGCTTAAGTAACTGACAGTTATCCAAGCAGTTTTCGCTCTACGATAACTTGCAAAGAAGATTGACTCAAACCAAAAAGGAACTAAGTGATACTACTCTAGTTTAACTACAAAAAATCTTTCTCTTTACCGATACTTCAATTATAAATTTAAATGAAAAATGCTACAACGTAACCGCGATCTGATTTCAGCGCCTCAACCTAGCATCGAATAGCAATTTACCGGCGCTGGGGCGGAGAAAAATACAACGCCCGCGGGACCGTGTGTTAGCTGCGGTTAAGGGTAGTTCTCTGGTGTACGGGAAGGTGGGAAAATTATACATTAAGATACTACTAGATATAAGCTTGAGTTTGCAAGTTATTTTACTAATTGTTATCTGGTTTGCCGGATAATTCTTTTGTGAAGCTTCTTACTTAATACACCTCGCTCGTACCTTACGTAACTCACTCATAATTTTGTCTTTTTTTTTTTTTTTTTATGGAATTAAGATAGCAAACGAGCATGCAGTGCCACCCTTCCCCTGCCGCCCATAACA
>DWJQ01000581.1:0-13626 GCA_018248915.1 Hesperia meskei straton | reverse complement strand
ATCCAACAAAAAAAACGACTCTTGAAACTTTTCATTCCTATGTCTATGGAGGCCCATTTTCGATCTACCGTGCGACGTCGCAAACATCCTATAGCACTCCGGTTTAATAGCCTGCAAATTATATTCATCCAATTTAACATTGGCACTAGCTAGATCTTGGCGCGGTAAAAGGTTTACTCGGAGGCTATTTGCTTTACGTTAATGTCTTGTAAGTAGTACGATTATTCTAACTTTCATGGAAATTGATTACAACGTTTTGAATGCAATTTCTTTAAGGATTTATTGGTGGAAGTAACAAAATATTAAAACACATATTGCTTTGTGTCTATGTTTATCAAAATTATTATTCTAGTCGTTTTAATTTTGCTTATTGAACATAAAAGAGAAAATGTTATTAACGATAAGTTCGCTTTATAAAGCTCGCCAGTGGAAGCAAATAGATCACTATGCGGGTAATGTTAGCGAGTGGCGAGAGTCTGCAAATTATATCGTTTGTAGGTAGTTTCTTTATAAAGGCAGAAAATTTATGGAAGATAATTATGGTAATATTAATTTAAATATCCGTAGTTATTGTTAATATTCAGATCATTATTAAACATTATATCTATTTTGCTAGTCTGCATAATTAGGTACTATGTAGGTAGGTATAAGACATTTGGTTGTCTAGTTTTCGAGTAGGTGTGTAATAAATTAAACGATGAGGTCTGATTTTTATTGCTTTTAAGTTTTTATTCGTTTGTACATTTGTTGTCCAAAAATATTTTGCTTTGAAATAATTTCTTTCAATAGGTGAATGTGGCTTCACATTGAAGCATAATTATTAAAAAAGTTAATTTTAGGTATTAGTGTTAATATAATTTGATTTGTGGTATCCTTCCTTTTTAACCTGTCTAATGGAGCAGATGGCAGCACTTTTCCCTTCTCATTCACCGACGACCCACGCGACCGCCAGATGGGAGTAAGCCGGAAACCTTGTGTGCTGAGGTACGGTTCCTACACATTTCCTGATTTCTGAATATCTAACTCAACACGTATAGAAGTAACACGTCATTGATCGTTAGCTACAACACAGCGCCTATGTAAGATAGCTAGCGCGCTTTAAATAGTCAATTATTTAGGCGAGAGCAGAAATGGCTCAGTTATAAATAGCAGGGCATGAGTTGCATGACCCAAACAGGTTCGTTGCAAGTTGCAGGCGGCCCACGCGCTCGCGTCCTGACACCGGCTGCGGCGCTCCTGACCCGCGCCCCGCGGAGATTGCACCCGCTCCGAACCATCATTACCCAATGGTTTTTAGTAGGGATACCCTTATGGGTGGAAGGGGTTCGGGTCATGTGAATGACGCTCATTTTGTTGTTCGATTAGGATTTTAATTGTCTTAACAAGTGCTGGGAAACAAGTGATTTTTTGTGTTGTTCTCCAAGTCGATTGAAATGTATCAATTTGGAGTTTGTTACTTTGGTAGGCTTTATTGGAAGAGAGCCTAGCCCAAGTGTCGTCGCTTATTCCTTGTTCATTTTTACGACGATGACTCAATCTGTGGGTGTGGCCACTTCGTTACTGAGCTTCGGTATCTGTTATTAATGAAATAGAAAATGTCATTGTCATTTTGTTGCTTTCTTCGGTAGTATGGATTTAATTTCCAGCATCGGTATTTTAGTATTCGCTTAATCGTTGAAAAAACGCAATGCAAATTATTAACACAGTCTTTCCATTCAAATCACGCGCAATGGCATGTTTTCGAGCAGTTATGATTTCTAATCTTATAAAGAAAAATGTGGCTTTTGCTGGTAAATATCGATATTTCAGCGATCAAAGTCAAACCGGAAATCAGGGCCAGTGCCTTTAGTGTGCAGTCTCCTTTACCCTTACCATCGCTGACTCATCATCCGAGCAGCTGCATTACGCCTACCTTTCTATCTACCTGATTTTGGTATATTTAGCACATTCGCAATCTTTAAGAGGCTATCTTTATAATCCATAACCGGTATCAAGAACATCTGCTTTGATTTTATTCTTTTTCTGTCAAAATTAAAAGAAATTTATATGATTGGATTATCCTGTCGGTCAGTTGGTAAAGAACCTGCATGCTGCGAAAGGTTCAAAGCTCGGGTATGGCAGTTAATTTAATAAATGAAGCCTGATTTGCTATAATTATATGAAATATGGTATTTCGCAGACAATTAATGTTTGTTTTGGATCCGGTATGTTTTAAAGTCTCATTCAGGTATGTACCTACATATGTCCATGCTTGTTGCTGCCTGTAATTAAAGTATGCATAGCGCGAAGGTGTGGGAAAGTGTCCGTTTCATTTACATAATAAAATAATTATGCTTTTGGCGCTGTCTACTGTCTTCCTTGTACTGTATTTCTATTATGATTCACAGGTGTATATTGCACGATTGCATCTAGTTTTCCTGTCTCTATTTCATAGTAACGCCAGACAGACAATGGGTGTCTGATATTTTGGACTTGTTTTGACTTTCAAATCTTCCCAGTCATTAAAATGTGAAGTAACAATACTGTCAGTTCTCACGGTGTCGCGCTTCGGGTCGCTTGCAGTTGTATATTGGATCTTAACGACCTGGCAAACGCAATTCTCAATAAAATATGCAATATTATAATTGATATCTGTCTTCTTCTTCTGCGTTAGTTTTTTCGGAACGATTGGAGCATTGCTTACCAATACTATAATGAATTTTAAATTCATGGGGCTGTGAGGGTGTTGGTAGAATTCAAACTCCTGTCAGCTTTCACCAGATCTTTATATAAATGTTTCATCACGATGTTTTTAGTTCTCTTACTACTAGGTTATAGATTTGGTCCATTCTTATGAATGGCTGACTATAAATTACCCTAAACTACCAGACATTTGAAATTTATCGCAATCACTTCAAAAGTTGCTGTAAATAAATTCAATTAGAGACAGGATTTTATCAACGGTAGGACCTTGTAACTAACATAGTTAATTTATATCTCTCAATCACGAGATAAACCTTTAATTAAAACGTTCCTTTCATGCCACATGTGTGTATTTTATTCAAGGATTTGAAAAGTTTTTATGCAAATACTATGTAAGTTTGTTTGGTATCTAATAAAAACGTAACTAATCATATTTTTGTGAACTTGTTTTCTATCGCGATCGTAGCATATGTCATCAGGCCTGCGGTCTACTTTTCATATAGGTAATATAGGTATAGTATGTTTAATTCGTATACTGAACTTTCTCCTGATAATGCAGGTAGGCAATTATGTATAGTCGATAATGTCTCGCTGACGTACGTATACCTACAATACGGTCTGCATATTAACGAGCGATGCGTCGCGGTGCCGAGGCGTCGTCGTCAGCTTGCATTCTTCCGCGATTTTTGCATTGTGGCCTTTTTGCAATCGTATTTATACCCTGGCACAGGCAAGAATCGAAGTGAGGTTCCTTTTAAGCGCTCCCTCTTTACTTTATTTACTTCCTCCTATACAGCTACGGCGTTTTCGATGTACAAGAACTTTCGCACTCGCAAGTTCCGTGTAACGAACTGGCGCCATATATCTCGATTCCTTAGAAGGAGCTGATTTCACAGATTTAACATGACCAGTCCGGCAGCTTTCGGCAGAAAGTTTTTGTCCGAGTGCCGTTTCATGTATGTTGCGTAATATACGGCGCGGGCGCTCCACGCCGGCCAAAGCCTGGGGTTGTTTTGTAATTGTAATTACTGTTTCTTGATTTATGTGACGAGACATGCTGAGTTATGACCAACGTAACAGTTTATCCTTACGTAAAAAAATGCGTAGGGTTTTTCGGAAAACTAATAATATTTTTTGTTTTCAGCATAAAATCATGCAAATTTATTTACGGTATGATTGCAACAAATTGTACGCAAAGTGAAATAATATTCGAAATCATGGATTTAGCATACACTGACCTTATACATATAATAAACCTGTGAGACAAACCAACCAGGGCGCCCTGAAAACTGAAAGTCTGTACTTGGAATTTTGACACGACTGCGTGCGTTTCATTTTAGTCCGGTGTCATTTAACTAGATAATTACATTGATTATGATTACATACTGATATCGTTCAACTGTTGCTTAAAATGTTCTACAAATTTTATTAACGGTGACTCAGTGCTGTGGCTAGTAAGAAATACTTGTACTGCTGCAAGTATATTGGATACAGCGCCTACATATTTGCTGATGTCGAATGTACGAGTAAGTAATAAAACTCCGCTTTGATGACGACTCGGAATTTTGTCCTTTGATACTTTCATCTTGTAGAATTGGCGAATTGACGACTGCCGAATCCATTTATGTAATGATATTTCGTCTTCAGTAAAATATTACATAATGTTGGTTTTGGAAATTTATGTGATATAACTTTTCTTTTCAGCGAAACAAAAACGAAAATTTTAGTTTAGATGTATTTGACTTCAAATAAGTTATTACAACTGTGTGCTGTTGTTGTAGTTGTAGTTGAAATGATTGATACTGTTACAATGTTGGAATGCAATGAGACAGGATGTTAGCGAGGATTTATCTTAATGGCGATACATTTCAAATATTCATAAGAATATCGGATAGCGCGATACATCGCGCCCGTACTAGACATCTTATACCTACAAAGAAATAGCAAAGCGAAACAAAAAAGTGGCGCGAGGAATGTAGATAGGCGCGCTGTAATAGTTGTATCGAGCCATCGCGACGGGCATTTGGATCATTGGCCGTCGCGTGGCCGCGCGCAGGCCGCCGTGTCGTAAGTTATGTCGCCCATAATCCCTGGACTGGACGTTACACACTCCTCGCAAAAGACACTTCTCGCGAAACATACAGAAATAACCACCTCCCCTCGCCGCAACGCCTCCGATATATCTGTCAGTGCACTCGCCGATGCACTTCGCCGCTGGAGTTTTCGTTGCTATTTTATTCTTTCCGTACCACTCACCTCCCGCAATATTGAGCGCATCGAATTTTATAACCGCGTTATTTCTGTACTGCATGTATGTAGTGTGTCGAGAGAGATTTTCTTTTGAAATCCAATCGTTATGATCCGTGTCAGCTTACAATCGTGTTTCTGTTTCTATTTAACTTTCAATAGAACTCTTTTTAAAGCCTTTTGAAGCATGCAATGGTCGTTGTGTAGGTATGAATTTTGCGTAACGGAACTTGATGTTTAACTTTGTGAAATATAATCTTAAGACCTGTCATTATCTAATGTTATTATATCAAATAAGTAATGTTACGGACATTATTACAGAAAACGTGGTTAATGCGAGGTTAAAGGTTCTTGCAATTTAAATAAGATTTTACTTCAAATGAGATTAGTATAATTGTGCAAAGGTTGATCTTTTTCTTAATACCTGCACGATCTGTAATCATGGTAATTTAGAAGATGCATGTCGTGCGATAAAAGAAACAATCGCCGAAAATAGATTAAATAGTGCTGTTTTATAAAATAAATGTAAAATATAAATAAGCAAGATATCAATTTGCGTTACGTTAACAAGATATCGAGAAAGTTACAAAGCCATGCCAAATCGGTTATCCAATATCAAACTTGGCAGGGCAAATCTTTTTGATGTTGAATATCTTAGGGTAAAAATTTATATTGCTTTAAAAATATTTACTCGGTAACCTTTTTATAAGCTGTATGAAAAAAGCAATTTGTCTACAGTAGATGTTTTAACTTTTTAAGTGAAAATACAGAATTTGGACAGTGCGAGTCGACCATTTCTTTTTTTAATCATTACAATATGCACATGTGATGAGATGTACATACTTAGTACATATTTGCATTTATTTTAATAGGGTCTCAGCCATTAATTTAATAAATATTTTTCGTAATTTAAATCTTCATAACTCTTCCTTATTATCGCTCCATTGCGAAATTACTTACCAATGGAGCCTGACTTATCTTTGTAAAAGTAGGTTAATACAGCAAAAAAATGTAAAATAATCCTATGATAATAACGTTTATTGTGATTCATTACAATACCCAGAATAGTTAGTAAACAACAACGCGTTTGAATGACCTAATATCATTAAAGTGCAGTTACACTCGATTTCTCTCGGCCTCGGCCCCAAGCACGCACGGACCCGATTCAGATACCTACCGTGGATTATAATCAATAACAGTTAAACTTTTTCCAAATCAAAATTTCTAAATTGATTCTTTCCAATTTTCAATATTCAATTGTTTTCGACTACACTTCTCTGTTAGTTGAATTATTCAGTTAACCAGTAAGCTTTGCAACAGTGGTTCAATGTACCTATTTTCTTTAGTAACAATAATGCTATACGATTGGACAGCTGTTTTGATGAAAAGAGTTTCGCAAATATGACATTTACCGGCATTTCGGTGATAATGTTAATCAATCTACTATTGGTATTCTGTTAACTATCGACTTCATGTAAAACAGCGTCTTATTTTTCAAGTTTTGGAAATTGGGTATCACTATGATGAGATTCTTCAGAAGAATCTGTTGTAAACGACTATAAATGTTGTCTTTTCTACATGATCTCATACATTTCTCTTTTGTCAATAATGCTCTCTTATAAGTTGACAAATACAGCCATTCAACGAACAGAAGTATGAACTAATTTCGTTTACTAAGCACTTCAGTTGTCTCATCGTGCGACAGCCCTAATTAATAACGTGTCCGTTATAATGTTGTGTGTACAATAGTAGATGAGTGTTTTCGAAACATTTCGCGAGATTCTCACGGTCATGCAGTGCTTATACTCTCACTGATGCTATCATGGAACTTTTTATTACAATATTTTTATAAACTGTTGTGCATTGGATTATTTAGCAATGCTTGACTAATTCGCACTAGATCTGCGTGGTGCAGATTGCTCTAGATCTCCCTCAGTCATGAGGTCTAGTAGTTTGTTGCCTTAATGGGTTGAAGCCAATAGGGTTACGCACAGACTGGACGATTTGTTTCTCCTAATGCTGTTTTGTGGCGTCCATTAGGTTTTAAACAAGTACATGCCTGAGATTTGCGTAGTTCTCTATTTTATCTGTTGTTAATGGCCAACGAAACATATACCATTCCACCATTTCAATGTGCCTATAACCTATAACAAACAAACAGATGTTACCGTTTCCTGTTGGTCGTCATTATAGAGGAAGTTTTAAATGTTTGATGTAAAAAACGAAGATTGGGTTTGAACTGCATCATGATTTTTTCTTATTTGATGAAATGTGACAGCGTGTTTGAGAAATTTAATCGACCTACGTCTCATATTTCAATGCAAGGCGAGGGTTTTCATCATTTCATTTAATTTGATTCGATCTTTGGACGAGTAGATGTAATTTAGATAATGCTAGTAACAATTAAAGCATCTGTTGAGTCTTTTTGTTTTGGTGAAGTAATTATGTTTAATGCATGGCGTAAAGAAGTAAAATAGACGAGAAGCCTCGAATTTTAATACGAGGTTAACGCGTTCAGTCATGACGCATTGAGCAAAAGAGTTTTGTTCAACGGCCGCCTCTCCGGCTCGTTGGAAACATTACTCAACACCTAATAACGTTTCTCGTTTACATCCCAGGTACTTACTTACCTATGTACTTCACTGCG
Source organism: Hesperia meskei straton (assembly GCA_018248915.1). Taxonomy (NCBI): domain Eukaryota; kingdom Metazoa; phylum Arthropoda; class Insecta; order Lepidoptera; family Hesperiidae; genus Hesperia; species Hesperia meskei. Next base: position 6,050 of record DWJQ01000581.1, on the reverse strand, counting down.
TGTAACAAGTATTCATTGTTGTTATATTTATATCTAGGTTTGCCTCTCGGTATAGGGCAAATTTAAAGTGTATTTTTTGTAAAATCTGAAGAAAAGTATACTTTTTATTTCAAACGAATTTTGCCCATAAGGTTTTAAATAGTAATATGTAAAGGGATCCCATACATCTTCGTTCAAGATTCTTAACGTCTTCTGTTCATGATCGACCCTGCTGGACAACGGACGAAGACAAAAGATCCCTCCCCGTAACCATGTGATTTAACAGTTTATACCAGTGAAGTCATAAATATTCCGTATGATCGTTGAAGCGTGAACAAACAGATGTACTGACTGGTACCTTCGTACAATGTAATAATTGAGCTGTTGATACATAATGAACCGATTCAATTCTTTCTGTCCATTTCAATTAAGGCATGGAGATTTCGGCTGAGTGGTTACAATATAGTTAAGTATTTGTTTGTGGTACCTACTCTTGAGCCTTTTTATTAATTTATTTTTTAGACGAAAATTACTTGATACTTACTTACTCGTAGGTAGAGAAACTTTTTTCTTTAGTTACAGCTCATGTCAAATTAGATGATGTACTTTAGGTACTTGTTATTTATACTTTTTTCCTCGTGTTGATTTAAGGTTGTCCCTAATATAAACGATTTCTCTAAAGGATATGACGTTATTTTAAACATTACGCCCAGAAAATTCTTATCATGTTGCTGTTGCTTCATGTTTAGAATATGAATGCCGAGTGACTCAATCGAAATGAGCGTGTCACGTCGCTATTAGCTTAACTCTGCACAAAATTTTGGCCGTTTCCACTCGTAAAATCAACTTTGTACCAAAGTGAGCCCATTAAAACTTATATACCTCACTGTGAGCTGATAAATTTTCAAATGTTTTAAATTACCAGGGCTAAGAGTAAATTTACAAAATGACCTCGTTTCGTGAAATAATGTAGCTAGGACGTTCGTTACTGCGATGCGAGGTTGTAGTATTAGGTAACGTGTTGTCTAGTAAATTGAGCGATTGTTAGTCCGCTTATGAAGGATAATTGTGTGAAATCGTTTAGGGCGCGAGTGCGCGAGGCTCGCCGAGTGTCATTAATCGCGTGAATTGTAAACAAGCCGGTATGGCGCTGCCGGCGCCGGGTGAGTCACACAATCGCGATGTGGGCCGCGGGCATTGTGCGCCGGTGGCCGGGCGGCTTGCAGGAGGCAGGCTCCGAGCCTTATTGTGTGCTATGATTGTATGCAAAGAAGGCGCCCGCGCCGCACCGACCTCATCGACACGTTGAGCGCCGAGAAAGCGCCGTGGTGCGCTCAGACCTCAGACGTGACTGACGTGACCTGTTACAACACTACTTGGTCTACCACTACAATTTTTATTATTCAACTTAATATACGATATGAAGTGGATTACTTCATCGTCACTTTAAGTCGTCGGTACTGAATCGTATAAGTAAAGCTCCTTTCACAAATTGAACTATTTTTTCGAACCTTGTTGCTCTGCTATTCCATGTTATTCCCATTTTGCTCGTGATATCATAAAGTTGACATTTAAAAAATTCTTTGTGAAAAATTCTTTGTTGAACTTTCTTGTGATATCTTAAAGTTGACAATTAAAACAAATCATGGGAAATTAATAATAAATCCTAGATATTAGGGGTAGGTTAGATACTATAGACAAGCAATGAATTAAGTGAGTCGTGTTCCCTGCAACATGGGCTTGTAGTTAGTTATCTTGAAGCTCGTCTCCGGCTCACGATTTATGTCGTGATGAAGAGTTGTGCAGATCCACGAAGTGATAACTTTCCTTCTTCCCAACTTGTAATCGGATTTCATTCGAGGACACCTGTAATTTATTATCTATTACCTGTTAAACTTTCTGTACCATCTGCTGGGACAGTAATAATAAATGCTACTTTCCCAGTAGTCAAATTCCACTAATATAGTACCTATATTTTTTAAATTATTGTCATAAAGTCGCGACAACTTCTGTGTGTGAGTGTGCGTTTAGGTCCATAGCCTGTTTACTAGTTCATAAAATACGAGTGTATGTAAACATAAACAATGTTTTGTTTTAGTGTTCTGCATTATCTAGTGGCATAACAACGTTATCTATGCTAAATCTCACACTTTATGGTGCGTCTAATATGGCTAAATTGGGGTCAAACAGTATATAGGTATAAATAGCTGTTATCTATACTTTTGTCTAATCACGTCATTTGAAATGTAGATCCAAGTTTCACAGATGAATTGAGCCATCGTTAAGAGTTTGATAGTCATAAATCACATTTGCGGTGAACGTGTGTTGAAAGTCGTGACGTGCGATTTGGCGCCTCTGCCTAATGTGATGGTGACCGCGAGACGTCATGGGCCAGTGCCCAATGACTCTAATGGCCGACGAGCTCGCGACTCGCAAACCAGCATAATACCCTTGACCCGGCGTGGGAGGGAGACGCGGACGTATTTTTAACCGAGCCGGGTCATCAACCGCGTTTCAGTATCTGTCTCAAGATTGCAATGACTTCGACTTGAACTTCCAGTGGCTCGATAAAAGAAGGAAGTCGATAAGCGGCTATAATCTTTGAATATTATTGAGACTCGTAAGATTCTCTAACTTGCGTATCGAGTCGTTAAGCTAGTTTGTATTATGACAAAGGATTATTTTTGATACACGTTTGAGAACCAAAAAAGCAAGGCATGTGTGTGAAAAAACTCAATTGAATCTACGCAGTAGTTTTTGGTTGGTTTCCTTTTAAGTATGGCGAGCCATAAGCAGTTATATTTCGTCACTATGTACTTTTTAGTATGGAAAAATTAAAAATTGTGTTTAAGTCACTATTTTTATTTCTGATGTGGATATAATGCCACTTCCAACATATTCTCCAGAACTGGTTCGCTGCAAAAATTTTTGGACGGTTAAATCTTTACTTGAAGTGAAGAGGTCAAACTGAAATGTAGGTATCAGTTTTTTGTCAGTAAAGACTCAGAAAGATGGCACCAGAAAGATAGCATTCTACCAGAAAGATGGCAAATAATGCTGAACCCGAATGGCTTATGTAGAATTTACTGAAATGTTTCTATTCATACGAAACTTGGGATTCATTTTCATATTAAAAAACGAAATGACTTTCCGAACAACCTAATAGATTTTGTCAAGGATACCCACACTGTTCTGTTACCCGCGTGATCATTTACAAATTTAGCCGTAAGTATTTGCTCTTGTTCCGAGCATTCAGAATACTAGTCATTTCCACATCCGAATTAAATTCGCAGTTCAATTAAATACAGAGTGAAGAACGTCTGTCTACCAGTTCAATACAGGGTATTGATTTTTGAACCGAACCAAACGTCGGGTCCGACAGTGTTTGGAAAAATCCCTGCCTCACGGAACTAATGAATAGTGCTTCAGACTTTCTCAAAAGTTTACGTTGCTTTCATTCGAAATAGTAACACAAAAGTAAGTACGGTCTGGCTTTTATATCGATGGGAACTAGGAATCGCAATTTAATAAAGAAGTCTAGGGAATAAAAGAAGACAAACTGAATGTACGAATACGGCAGACTGAAGTCAAAAAAACGTTAATTCTGTCTTCTTGACTGACAACAATAAAGCATTTTGTTTTATTTTATTCTTAGCTGCATCTTGAAACAGATAAATCGAGAAGGTAATTGTTTACGGCCGGTGAGTGTTTCTTACACATCACCGGAATGGATCTGATGAAGCGATGAACATTTTCTAAATATAATTCTTACACGTACACGACGCATACTGACGATGCATTCAAACTGAAGTGAGTCTTCAGTCCTTATTCATGTAGAGACGAACTTACATCATTAATTGGAACATGAATTGTTTTCCTCGTAGCATGGATTGTTTCACCATGTAAGACTATATTACTGTTTCATAACTTCTAGCCAAATTACCAGACTGGTTACCGGATTAAAAGTGACTACAAGCCAACCATGAAATTCAATAACATACAAGCGTTTCGGCAATCATAAAAATGTGGCGAAATTTCCTCGATAGACGACTTTTCCTACTGCAACGGAAACAATCGAAATACTTGAGGCATTTTTAAAAACTAATATGGACTATAATTTTGCTTGTTAACTGATGCGTTCGACATAGAAGATGCGCTCAAAGAACATAATTTTGTTATAATAATAATATATTATTATTGCAATATTATATTGCCCATAGCCTTGATACTATTTCGTGTTAATATCGAATTGATTGAGGACTTCCGGTCGCAGGTAGCTATCCGGCCGTGTTCCGGTTATAAATCGAAGTGAGCCAGTCGAAAACCCCCTAACGTATGTTCGGAAATTGCATTTTGCAATTTGTTGCATCCAGTGAGTGCTGGTTTACGTCGGTACCTACCTACTTTATATCAATTGAAAGGTAGGTATTTCGTTTGACAAAATTAAGTTTAGAACTTCATTAACAATAATATCGAGAGCTAATTTCTGTATTGCTCATAATAATTCCATTAATGAATATTAAGTTAAAGATAACGTGCTGAATTTGTTAAAAGTCAAAAGTAACATTACGTTCTGATGTGGAGGTCTTAAAATTTTTATTTAGCTTAATTCTGGAACGATTCACGAAAATAATAAAGAAAACATTTTGCATCAGAAATGTTTTAATTAAAAACCTTAAAATTTACACAAAACTGAAATGCAAAACATAGTGATTTAATTAACTTTTTTAATACCGGACTTTTAAAACCTACTGAAAGTTTAGTAGTAATAGTACTAGTAGTAGAAGTAGTTTTAGTTAGCCTCAAATTTGAACCGTATAATGAAAACGAATAACGCGAGGCTGTGTTTAATACTCTTCAGGTTTTTAATTATTTGTTATTACTTATTCGGTTTTTAACAAACGACAATATATGTTTAAAACTATATTTTAATGAACCACTCTTTTTAAAACTGGAAATTATTATAAACAAACTACACTACTTACTTATTATTTTTCAAAGGTGGTTTTATTTATGGAGACCAACAGAAGATAATATTACCTATTGTATTTTTTTGGTTCTTGTATGGTGTACCCATGATCAGTTTTGAACGAAAGCTTTTTGTGTGGGATAACTAAAGTATACGTAAAGGGAGTGTTGTTATCCGTGGGCGGTGGATAATGGTCATTGGCGTCATTGCCGATGCAATTCCCGGCTCGAGCCGAGAGCTCGATGGAGTCGATAGCGTTATCGCCGATATTACTAACGTAATTACTTATATGAAAGTCTATCACAAAAACTTGTCATAGTGCTACGATCTCGTTATGTTGCGAACGGGTTTTGACACTTGCGAATTTAATCTTGTGTATAGTATACGGTATTATGGTTGGATATTGCAACAGTTTTGACATTATGGCGTCGTTTTTACCCGATTATGATCTTTGTACGGGCTTATCGAGTTGCTTTTTTTAACGTGCATAAAGATATCGGGTAACGACCGATCGATAACCGACTTTTAAAAATATATAGGTACTTGACGTCAGGTGGTACTCCAGTGAAATTCTTACGACATTCAATATGTACTAAGTACGAAAGTGTATTTAAAAGAAATATAACAGTACCTATAACGTCACCCAAAGCCGTACCATTATTTATACATAATAGCAATTAAGTCGTCAAAGCCGAAACCCTCGTCCAATTGACTGTTTCATAGGAAAACAAAAGCTGTATACGGTAGGAATGCCGCCGCGCCGTGTAATTTAATTAGCGAGCATTGACTGCTTCCCCACGACGCGTCAGTCGCGTCAGCGTGACCCACCTTGCACTCCCCGTCACTGATATTTACTTTATTACGACTGATTGTACTAAGTACATGGGATTTGCATTATCTATCCTTATCATTATATCCTCTATCATTGTATGCCTCTGATCCTTTCACCTAAAACTTTTACGTCCTCCTCCTCGCGTCGTTTTCGTTTCGTCGTCGTCGTGATCCCCTAGTAGTGGAATTATCTTATGCCTGAAAGTAAATTCGATTCTAACTAACTAACATAACAATTCTATTTATTACACGGAATTACATGTGATAAAAC
>DWJQ01000580.1:0-13631 GCA_018248915.1 Hesperia meskei straton | reverse complement strand
CTGTAGCCTAGTTGGTAGCGACCCTGCCTGCGACGCGAGGGGTCCCGGGTTCGATTCCCGGCCGGGGCAGATATTTACGTGGCAGATAAATATTTGTACTCGGGTCATGGGTGCAATTGTAATGTGTTATATGTGTAGTCCATGCCACCCGCGACACAGGTACCTACTGCGGGGGTATGAGTGTTAGCGTTTAAAAAATATCATTAACCTACATGGTCGGTTAGTCCTGTGATCAGTCAGTATCAGTACCAATAAAGGTACTTTCACATAAACGAGTAGGTATAATATTATCAGTTATTGGTGTAAGCATTTTGTCCTTTTTAGGTTTAATGTAATTTTGTCTTTAAATGTAAAAATTAAACAAATAAAAACAAAATATATTTTCAACGTCCAAAACAAATTTAATTTAACATCCGTGTTCTTTACAACCTCAATAAAAACAATTAAATCAATAATTTATAGCCAATAACTGTGTTAGAATATCGCAATAATTTTAATCATTTTATCAGGTTAATGGGATCTCTCTTTTCCAAATAAATATATTATAAATATTATGAAAATTTATGAAACATTTTATATAATAACTTTTATTATTCATTATTTTACTGTTGCTGGGGTAACAGTCGCCAGTCTGATGTCATTTTTAATAACAACGAATTTATTATTTAATCATGAATAATACCTACTACTTATATGTTAATAATAAGTTAACTGATCGCTGTCTGAATGTAGAAAATAAATTTATGAAAAAGACATTATGGGTCTTTGTTATCCAAATGCCACAATGAGAATACTTATTATGTATCTAGATTCTAGGTACTTCAATAACAAATAGGTAATGATAATATTTATAGAAATAAATAAAATTCGAAAACAAAAAATTTACTAGAGCCTTCCTTATACTATACATAACTAGTAGACGCCCTCGCTTCGCTTCGGGAGACTTGTTGCTCCGCTCCTATGGCTAATAGCGTGATGTTATAAAGCCTTCCTCGATAAATGGTCTATTCAACACAAAAAAAAATTTCAATTCGAACCAGTAGTTCCTGAGATTAGCGCGTTCAAACAAACAAACAAACAAACTCTTCAGCTTTATAATATTAGTATAGATTATTTTTTTATGGAATTAATGTAGCTCATCATCACACCGCCGCTGCCGCCCATGACAACTGTGACAGACTTACATAGAACCAGACTCCAATAGTAACTAGAATGGTTAATCCAGTTGATGGTGTTAGAATAATTATGTAGTTAGCGGCAAGGAGTGCCAGAGACTAGGTATCATAAATGCGAGCATACGAAATTATTTTTTGTAAAAATTATTGAAATTACAAGGACTATCATTACCTATAATCACATTAAACTCCTTGATTTAGTATCGTCGTTAATAATTACAATAGTAATCGTCGACATATTGTAAGTCAAAACGATGCTAATGTGCAATTCGCACTTCGATTGCGCCGAAGACATCTGTGTCGGTTTTAAAATTCACGTCGTAACTGCGGAATTATTCAAACAGTGTCAGGTGTGCACGCCCTTGTATGTGGGTGGGTACGTATGGACTAGGGCTGCCACAATCCTCTTGTCGGATTATTTATTGTTCGTAATTTTTATTTTGGATCTTTTAAATGGTGATAATCGAAAAAATAAATAAGGAAAACTCACTTACTTATTATCTTCCACAAGTCTTTGAAAGAGCGAGCATGCTTTTGACAGTTGATAGGTAACTAATTTAAATAATATTGGTTATACTTGCACGAAAAAAAGACTACAAATTTTTTTATTGCCAATCAAGCAGCAACCCTAAACACAGTCCGTCCGATGTAAAACTAAAATTTGATGCGAACATGTTTTTGACGACAGGGAATTGTCCGCCCGCCAGCGAGCAGCGAGATACATTTAAATGGTTTAAAATTAAAGCTAGTCCTATTCCTATCTCATCAGATGTATCCTACCGCAATTCAATTTTACAATTTATCATCATCGCATGAGACAATAACTGTCCCACTACTGGACACGGTGATGTGCTCGGGTCTCCTCTCACAATGTGATGAAGACTTGCATAGTCCACTATGATGACCAAGTGTAGATAGGTAGACTTCAAAGACCTTGGAGAAAATAATGGTGAATTCTTAGGCGTGCAGCGTGCAGATCCTGACAATGTTTTCCTTTACATATGCAAGAGGTAATTCATCATAGGTAATTATAATTTTTGAAAGCTAGATATAGGCATGGGTACTTACAGGATTAATTTTAGATGCCTCAATGTTCATATCTGCTATCGCTGTCATTTATGTAACTTTTTTCTTTAGTGGATCCGTTAATTGACTGAATTATAGGTAAATAGGTAGGTATCTCTACGCTTTGGTTGTGGTCAAGGCTTTGCTATTTATAATGTCATCGCATTATGCAACGCTGATAGATCGATTGCATCAGCTTTCTAACTCCTTCACTCTATTAGTTCTTGAACAAATTGTCGCATTAACTGCAGTCGAATGTAAGAAATAATGTAAAAAATTACAAATAAAATTTGCTTTATCTCCTCGTCAACGATGAAACTCGGAAATTCACCAACTCCCAAACTATGCCGCAGAGTAAAACATTTCACTTCCCGAATGTAGCATTTTGCAGAACTCCCGCTTCGTGTTATGAAACTTTTTTTTGTCTGTGACAACGCCAGGTTGGAACATGTCGTGCGTGTTCGCGGGGGAAAGAGAACACAATACCTGTCACATAAATACGAGTGATTGATTGACCCGCACCCGACTAATGCTTATAGGAAGCAATAAACAGCTGGCGATTTTGTTCAAAATATTTTTATTGTTCCTATTCGAAACATGATCGTGTGAATTGTTTTAGGTGACTAATAAATGGCGGACCTATTAACGTTATTAATTACTTGATTTTAATACAGTAGGCGTAATGTTTTAGGCTTCTTTGGAGCAAATTGTTGTATCGCCGATTTATTGACAAAGTAATCTATTCTTAAAAGTAGTCTTTGATCAATCGATTCAAGTGTGTTGAATCCATTAACTTAAGTTACTATTGGGAAAGGTCTCGACTCGTCTCTCATCGAAATTCCGCTCGCACCCTCCGAAACGTTACCTATATTTTTATCATTGTGGTAAAAATAAATAAACACAACATTATTTTCCTTTGTCAAGGCAGGAAATCTGTTCGTGATACAAGTAAATCCATCCGCGTCCCCTGTCTGTCGGTATCGTCGGAAGGGCCCAGCGGTTTGTCGCCACTGCCCCGTCATGTCAACTCGCGCGGCTAATCTTCAAGCCGAGACTTTCATCTCGCAGTGTGTAAACAACGTATCTAGCCGAAGCCATTAAAATTTTCCTTGGGGAGATATCGCGGCGATTGGCTCGAGGATCCTATACCTTTCATTGGTGTCACTACGGTGACTCAGCTATGCGGAGTAGCTCTGCACTGTCGACCGGCTGTCATCGGAACGATCGCCCGTCATTGCACGTCCACCTCGCGCATAGCACGCACGCTTGCATTACGCAGCGCACCACCCCTCGAAGCGGAATACGTGTAGCCGTCTCTTTTCTCCGCTACGATCCGCCGGCACGTAGCGACGGTCGTCTCGTTCTCGCGAAGGGCGAGCGGGGAGGGGGCGCTGCAGGCGGGTCGTAAATCACGCGGCGTCTCATTCCACGCGGGACCGCCGCCGCCGCCGCAGGCACCGCGCACTTCCCTCTCGACCGCCGGCTACGCGGCGCGTCTTTCGCGACGTATTTACATTCTGAACTGTTCTTGGGAAGTCAGTTGTTGTCTGTTAGAATTGTGTTCATTCTTGATAAAAGTGATATTTAATGGATCCGAGAACTTTTCGACATTCAACGTTGGAGATATACTGAAAAGATTGCGTCCAAAATGATCGTTGAACCGGACCACGTGAGGTAGGATTTTATTTACACAAGTGTTCTATTGTTTTCCAGTAGTCTGTCATGTTTTTGATACTTTATTATGTTTCGACGTTTATAATCGATGTTTGATTTTAAAGTATTTAGATTGTTCCATTTAGATACCTACTTTGTGTCTTTAGTTTTGACTTTTGAATAAGTTACTTCAACTTTTTTGTTTTTCAAGCGACAACTTGCAACGAACTATTTGAATCCATTCCAATTAGAAATCAATAAATTTCTGACAATCGTCCTTAATTTATTCATCGCTACTAAATTGATTCTCGTAGCATCTGCTGTTGAGCCAAAAATATACATGCATTTGAATATTCACATTTATGCTAAGTTGAGTGAATTATTTATTTCGTGTTAATAGTTGTAAAGATCGGAATATCTAGTTTAGTATTAGTCCCATAAAGTTGGCAAGATCAAGTAGTTGGCTACGTCTGTCTTGTTATTTATTTTGTTGTAGTTGTCGAATGTGACGATTCTTCATTAATTTCCATTCCGTATTCACGTTAATCGATATCAATGGTTTTATTGTCACATAAATATAGATGATAAGTGTCTTCCTCCATTGTGTTACCAATAAACGTTTATCACAGCTATCTTGATTATTCCGATGTGGATGTCAGACGGTTTTGTTTTATTATTCATACCTTCGCCTCATTATTGTCAGACGTAAATTTTATAACATTACCAGTTTATTTTTTGATTTCTAAGAATTGTTCTTGATTCATTCTTTAGATCGGTTTTTATGCATGTTTTTTCTCTCTTTTATTTTAATACAGCAATAATGCAATAAATAAGTCATGCTTAATGCTGATGGCATCAAGACGTGTCTTATTTATGTTTGGAAAACTTAAAAAGTTTACCAACATTGAGAAGTTTCTTGTTTGTTTGGTTCGATGATGCTAAGAACTTAGTATCTATTTTAAATTTTACCAAAGCACATTCGAAATATGTATATGAAACTGAGAATAAATCGATAGCATTTAATGAAGTAATATAAATTGCCAAGAAAAATTTATTCACTTAAAGTTATATAATATAATCTATATTTTTTAAATCACATTGTTACTTCCGATATAAATCATCTGTTTAAAAAATAGACCAACAATAAGGTAACATATATAATTCAAATAAAAGAGTCATTAATATTCAATTTAATAACTGAAATGGGTTTTCAATAATATTGATTAAATATATAAAGCTTCGTTATGACTTAATTAATATTCGACAAAACGTCGAACTTAATTGATAACTAAAATGCAGCAGTTGTTTACGATCTAAATATTCAAATTATCTTACCATCTCACCACTATATGTACTTATTACCACTCTACTTCGTAAGACGTTTCATTTGACTAAATTGTTTGTCTAACGTTGACATTTCTTTGTCCGCAGGGAGAGCCCAAGATGTCTATCGAGAGAGTCGTCGGGTGCTCCGAGGTGTCCCTCCAACGACTCTGTTTACTCAGGGAGAAGCGCACCAGGTCTTCCGTTGCCTGCAGCTCTGACAGCAGCATTACCTGCAGCGCTGCCTGCAGCCCTTCTGCCCCCACACTCTGCGGCAGTCGCTGCATACCTCGGCGCAGCAGCCGCCGCAGCTCAACAGCGTCTCCTCATGTCCTGTCATGAGGAGATGATGGATTCCGAACGACCCGATGCCGTTCTCGACTTCAGCACGAAGCGAAGCGAATCCCCACACGACGATGAGGATCCAGACGACGCGGTAAATCTAAGTAAAAATGAAAATGGTCCCTTAGATCTATCGGTCGGAGCTAGAAAGAGAGGTCCAGAAGATTCACCATCACCCGTCCCAACGAGAAAAAGTTCTAGAACGGCTGAATTCAAACAGTCTCCTTCGCCATGGACTACGCCAGTGGCGCCTCATTTACCCTACTTCGCTGCAGCTGTTGCAGCACTTTCTCCGAAAGGTGGAATTCCAGCCGAGTGGAATGGTAAAATGAAACATGGTGCGCCGACGCCGAGTGATGCAACCAAAGCTCTTGAGAAAATGGGCGAACTCAGTAGATTAGGTGGCGAGGACCTGTTTAGATCTGTACAAAGCGCAGCTCTCGGTGCTGGGTTGACTCCAAACGCTGCTGCTCGTCATTCAGCGTGGCAATCTCATTGGCTGAACAAAGGCGCTGACCAAACGAAAGATGTATTAAAATGCGTCTGGTGTAAGAAGAGCTTTAATTCCCTCGCTGACCTGACAGTCCATATGAAAGAAGCTAAGCATTGTGGCGTCAATGTTCCCGTACCTCCAGCTACTTGTGCACCCATACCGTCATCACTGCAGCCGCCGTCGAGTTCACCATCAACGCCATCTCACAACTCATCATCTTCCAGCGGTTCTTCTAAACCTAATCATAATGATCTTAACATGCTTATAAAAGAGAACATGCCTATTCCTAGGAAATTAGTTCGCGGCCAGGATGTTTGGTTAGGTAAAGGTGCGGAGCAAACTAGGCAAATTTTAAAATGCATGTGGTGTGCGGAAAGCTTCCGCTCACTAGCTGAAATGACTAGCCATATGCAACGTACTCAACACTATACAAATATTATATCTCAGGAGCAAATAATTTCGTGGAAGTCTTCCGATGACGCTAAAGGTTCAAATTCTAGTGCTCCGGGTACTAATAATGCAGTCCCTCCTAGCACGGGTACTAGTAGTCACGTTAGTGCGGTCCTTACTTGTAAAGTATGCGATCAAGCGTTTAGTTCATTGAAAGAATTAAGTAATCACATGGTTAAAAATTCACATTACAAAGAACACATTATGCGCTCGATTACAGAAAGCGGTGGTAGGAGACGTCAAACTCGCGAGAAAAGAAAGAAATCCTTACCTGTTAGGAAATTACTCGAACTAGAGAGGGCGCAACACGAATTCAAAAACGGGGAGGGCAACGGTGTCCCTATGGGGAAACCGATTAGGGACTTCGGCGCGGGTAGTAGAATAACGTGCGAAAAATGCGGTGATAAAATAGAGACGGCTGTTTTTGTCGAGCACATAAGACAATGCATAGGCGCGCCGATGTCGAATAGCCAAAGGAATTTTTTAAAGAGCGCGCTACTTTCCAATAATATTATCCCTCCCGACGTACCCGGTCACATCACGCCGACCGGTCGCGACGGTCGTAAAAGCATCAACGAGGAGCTACCTTCCCCTGGCTCCGCTCACCACCGCTCCCCCTCGTCCGTGAACGATTCTTCTCCGAGTTCCAAAGATCCCAACGTCAGCAACGACAAGAGTTCGTCGCCATCGGTACTCAACGCCATAGAACAATTGATAGAGAAAAGTTTCGATACTCGATCGCGGCATTCCGTGCCCGGAATGCCCGGGGGGGCGTCGCACGCTCCCATCGGTTCTAGTATTTTGAAAAGATTAGGTATAGACGAGAGCGTAGACTACACGAAACCCTTAGTGGACGCGCAAACGATGAGTATGTTGCGTAGCTACCACCATCAACAGGGGTACGGGCGGCGCGAGCGCAGCGGCAGCGAGTCCAGCTCGATGTCGGAGCGAGGCGGGAGCAGGGTGGAGTCGCTCACTCCCGATCGAAAGTTAGATGCGTACCATATGACACCGCGCACGACTCCCGACACCCGCGGCTCGCAGACGCCGGCCTCCGAGGACCGCCCGACCGAGGTGCGGATAAAGAAGGAGATCGCGGAAGAGGACGAGCGAGAGAACGGCGTGGACCTGAGCAGTCAGGCCGTTCGCGTAAAGACTGAGATCGACGACGACGACGAGCAGGGCCGGCCCGGCAGCGCCGCTGAGGAGGACATCAAGCCAGCCGTCCCCAAGCGCGAGAGCGAGGCCCCGAGCCCCGTGCCTAGCCCGCGCAGCCCCGCCAGCGACCGCTCGGCTCCCACCCCCGGCGCCGATCGGAAGCCCGCCTCTAGCTTAGGCGCCCTGTCTTCGATGTTCGATAACTTGGCCGGCGGCGGGGCCTCCAACGAGCCGAGCTCGTCTCGCCGCGGCGGCAGCCACCCCCTGGCCGCCCTTCAGAAGCTGTGCGACAAGGCCGAGACCAATCCATCCCGCGCCCCCGCGCCCGCGCCCTCCCCGGCCGGCCCGCCCAGCATCCTCACCTTCAGCTGGGCCTGCAACGACGCGGTGGTGACCGATTCCATCATGAAGTGCGCCCTGTGCGACACTCCTTTCATTTCGAAGGGGGCGTACCGGCACCACTTGTCCAAGATGCACTTCGTGAAGGACGGCGCGCTGCCGGAGCCGGTACCGATGAAGGCGCCGCCGGCGGCCGGGTCCCCGGGGACCCACAAGAGCGGCGGCTCCAACGCGGCGTCCCCGCAGGACCCGCGCAGCCCCTCGCAGTCGTTCGACGAGAGTCCCCACTCCAAGTTCCTCAAGTATACGGAACTGGCCAAGCAGCTGTCCAGCAAGTACGTGTAAGGGGGTCCGGGGGTGGCCATCAGTTGTGATGATACCATATCTTGCTACGTTGAACCTATGTAGGTTAGGTCGCGGTGCGACGGTAAGTATTTCGAAACTCTTTGCCAATTTAATTATTTAGGTAATCGTTAGAGTTCACCGCATAGATCGGTTAGTGTAATTAACGTGTAGCGACATAAGTATACGCCAAACGTCTTACGTTCGTTAAATGTAAGAGAATATTTTCAAAATATTGCCTTTAGGAGAGGACGGCCGCGCGCCGCGCGCTTATCTTCCACACTACGTTGTAATTCCATTTCGATAATTGTAAATATAAGTCACATTAAGTCTTAAAGTTCGATTCGATCTCTTGTAAATGTATATTTTTTGCTAATAAAATCTAAAGGATAAATAAGGTCGGTATGTAATCGCTGTACGCCGCCCTCGCTGCCGGCTCGCTCTTGCAGTATTTTGAGGTTTCGTTGCAATATCGTTTACTTTCGTGTTACTTAATGTTTTGTGTAAATCAGAGTTAGGTTATTATGTATATTTTGAAGTTTTGATATCCGTCGACGCCTGTAATCTCAGAGATCCAATCTCAGCTCCGTTGGTGTACATACCGCAGTTGACATACAATGCAATATTACTACAATCTCCTTAGTGTAAATTTTGCTCTAAGTACGCTCCTCGCGAGTTCGATATTTATTATTTAGTGTTAAGTATGTAACGTTAGGCGACTACTGCGAACCCTGTATACCAATGTACCAGCGCGTTAGGGTTGTCCAAACCAACCTATTGTATTTAAAAAGTGATAATACATTATACTATTTTTTCGTTGAAAGGACGACAACATTCGTATACGTTTAGGACATTCTGTAATGAGATATCTTCCAATTGTAACTGCGGATATACGATGTGTATATACGGTACTCGAGTGTGAAAGCTCTTTTATATTTAATAAAAATATTGTAAACTGTCTAATGTAAGTTCGAGATGATATCAGAATGTAACATCGCGTGATTGGGCCCGTTTATAGAGTAGCGGATCGCCCAAAGTCACTTGGTGTGCATCTCGTTACTCTGTAAACGGACTTTTCAGGGCACAATCGCAGGAATAACTATTGATGTAGGTATTGAGGACCTAGATTTATGAGAAAATTAGAATCTTTTTTGCTAGTCTTCGTATATTTTGTGGAACAGGAGGCGACTAGATGCCGTTCCTCCGATTGTGCCCTGAAGGACCGTCATGATAAATGGTAAAATTTTAAAATTGATAAACTATCATTTTAACGATAATTATGCAACATACGGACAAATTATGTATACGCTAGCTCTGATGAGAGATTTTTGCTCATTCTTTAATAAAAAATGGTGTTGAAATATTGATTTTACCAAATTTAATAATCTTATTTAATATTTTATGTTGTATTTCAAAATGCAATTAAAAGCTCAAAGAAATATATATGTTAAAAATACATTACAAAGGTATTTTATTTATTAACCACTAACCCTGACTACGCTTCTGAGGACATATTTTTTCTTTGTCGAACACACTCAAAATATGGACACACAATCATACTGGTGTCAGTAATATGGACACTCACAGAAAGCCTCATAAATGTCCAAAATAACAATATTATTTTGTCAGATAAGTGCACAGTGTTTGAAATTCAGATGCTCTAGCAGAGCGACTGGTTCCAATAGATATGTTTAAATATCACATTCACACGAAAAGATACAGCTGAAACAAACTTTTATCGAGCATTACAACATTGTCTTTTAATCGTACCTCTAGCATACCACTTTCAAATCACACGACAATGACAAAAATATTTGAATGTGCAGTTTGGACTACATTTTGTCGTCAAAACGAGCAGTGTGGACCATACCAGCCACTTTGCAGCCACAAGGCAAAGGCTAGTGACAGACACTGTCGCTGCTACACGAAATTGCAGCAATTAACATTTTTCGAGTTTGTGACAACGCAGCACCAAGAAAGCCTATTGTTGCAAAATTCACTGATACGTTACGTAAAGAAAAATGAGTTTTCAGTTCTAATGTACCTAAGTACCTAATCATTATATTATGGCAAGTCTAATTTCTTATTTACATCTGATTAGAAATTGATAAAAATGACATACTTAAATCTGTCACTGCCAGGAATGAAACCCAAGATCTCCTTATAATGGTCGCGAGTAGCGATCCGCTGACTTAAAAATTTATCATATCGGCTAAGTAGGTATAGCTTAATATAATAATTATTGTGTATGAAAACAGTATAATATTTCATTTAAATGTATGAATGTACGTCAAATAAATTTAACACAGAAAACCAGTAGATATTCATGGGCCATGCCATGGTCCACCCTCTCCTTACCGTTGCAAGTCACCAAACTGGCTGTGATCCCTTTTCGCCATAATACAAGTTTTCTTTCTTTCATGGTCTTAGTCCTTAAACGGAGAGAACTACTTACTGCCTGGGGACTGTTTTCCATACTAAGAGTTTTTAAAAAACTGTTTTTTTTATTTCATTAAAATTCCGCCTCGCTGGGAACGAACCCAGGACCCTTGGAGCGGCGATCCGGCGTGTTAACCATTTCGTCATTTGGGTCACCATGGTACGGAATAGGAAAATGAGAATGGTGACTTACCTGACTTATTTACTTATGGACGGAGAAGCTTTCACGTACGTACGCACACCCTGATACAGAGTGTGCGTACGCAAATGAGGGTGTTTAATTTCTGATCCATGCATAATGCAAATATAAAGGGTAGGTAAGTATTTAATAACCGTATGTTCTGCATCCGAACCTACCTGCGCAAGCGCACAGCGCACACATACACAAACAAGAAATCAAATCCGGTAGGTATGCTTACTTATATTAATGAACTTGATCCAAACTGCAAGGCAAGTAGGTATGTCAAGTTGTTGAAAGAAGAGGATTGAAGAAAATTTATTAATAGTCTAATAAAAAGAAAAACAGTCTAAGCAATATATTTTCTTTTGACGTTAAGCTCACATTATATTTGCGAAAGAAACTGTCTATCTGTCCGCTTTTAACACTTAATCGGCTGCACTGATTTGGATGTAATTTTCTATTAATGTTGTGGCAGAATCCGAAAAAGATTCATCCCTAATACATCTACATACGTTCTCATGACATAATTTTATCTGTCTTTTGACTTATAAGACAATTTCATTTATAAATGCTCAGTTATTGTTTTGCCCGTGAATAATGCTAGTCCTCACGGTACAGATCAAATTATAACCAACACATAAATTATTTAGCCACTGCCCTTGGATTTAAGGGTCCTGAGGGATCACTCAACGAGACGTCTTAACCGACGAAACCTCACCTTAATCACTCTAACGACACCCATTCATCGCTAGCTACGGATTTTCTTTTACAACTCAAACTTCACTTTATCATCCATTGCGTAGTTCTTTACACAACGGAACAATCTCATAAAACTATATCAGTAATGTATAATAAACACTTCAAAACATCGCCATGGATATTCAGGCTTAAAGCTCAATGCGATGTTAGAAATATGTACGTAATACATCGAGGTGATAAAATGAGAGAATATTTTGGTACTTTAACTAAAGCAGAAATGGACAGGGTAAAGGGTTAAGCTAGAGCAACAGACATGTCAATCAAGTGTCACAGAAGTTGGTACGGTTCTGTGAATATACGGGATTCTGTTCGTTATTCATATTTAGGTCTGAAATATTTTTTCACATTCAAACAGAAATACTAAACTTATCCGTAGAATTTCTCTATTGTTGTGTATTAAGACATCATCCTTTTTGTTTTGAGACAGTGTTTATTACATGTAATTTATTTTAGCAGGTAATAACTTTCTAGTTATTTTATATGATGAGATGATTTACACAAAAATCTTTTTAAATAAAAAACTCGGTAAAATAATAATTATATTCCACAATATAAAAAAACAAATATAACGGAAACGGAATGGAACACGAGAATAATATTCAATAAATCTGTTTGCTAGAGACTTATACAAAAAATAAGACTTAAGTTATGTGGATTCAAAAAGTCCTGTCATTACCTATTGTGATATAAATAAAGACAAATTAAATTTATTTACTTATTTAAACTTTGTTATACCGAATACAGTGTGGTACAAAAGGCGGATTTAATGCTAGAAGCATTCTCTACCAATCAAACTTTGGTCTAAGCAGATATCAACGATTATATTAAATAAAAAATTAAATATAGTAAATTAATTACATGGAATCATAAATACCCCAGTTTCCTCCCGTGTGTCGTCCCAGTCCCCGGTCTCCCCACCGTGTTGTCTGTGCGTCTAATAATGGAGACTAATTAAAATGACGTTTTGTTTTATATCATCTAATAAATGAATGCCGCAGGCGAAATGCTGCCATTTTGAGAATACAAGGAGTCGGGTAGTTTCATTAATTGTCAAACATTTTTGGACGAATGAGGCTGTCCTTGTTGATATTAATTTTTATTTATGACCTAGCTGATGTCCATGACTGTTTCTGCGACAATATTATTTTCATTGTTAAGCAAATTTCTACTTCTACTTTCGGAGAATTATTTCAAAATATTCTTACTTGGTGATCCCATACGCTAGATTATCTGATGATTCTGTGAGCGTTATTTGACAGTCGGTCACCGTTACAGTTTTATTATAAACTACTAAGTATTCTTGAGTCGCCAAGGATACGGAATTGCCATCAGGCAATAAATGACGAATTTCATACAATAAATTCCATCCTAAGAAGTTGGAAGCTTGGTAACGAAATGTACTTAATCCCTAACTTAAATACGCGTATTGTTTGAATTATACACATTGAAGATTAAAGAACCCAAGTAGATTATTTCTTTTGTGATTATTTATTATCGATTGAGTGCGCAGATTTGGCATACATAAACAATCGTTTAGAGTGCAATAAAATAGATCAGTGTGAACTTAAACCTACTCAGGTTACCTGGGTGCAATTACTGTCGAGAAAATTCGTGACAGCTTTAACTACAATTTTTTGGTCAAACTAGCACTTTCGCAACGTCTAATAAGGAAATAATTATATTTAAATAATATTCTTAAGTACCTAACTTATGGAGGCTTCATGCACAAAGAAAACTGCATTCTCATGAAGGGCACAAGACTAACCTGGAATCCTCTGCATACACTGTACAAGCGCTCATAGCCCGGCGGCTTGCGTCGATCCTTAGCGATCAAGAAAGTTAAGCAACAGCGGGCGCGGTCGGTAGTCGGATGGGTGACCGCTAGTGGCAAAATATCTTGAGCGCTTCCGTG
>DWJQ01000579.1:0-13633 GCA_018248915.1 Hesperia meskei straton | reverse complement strand
AATTCCACAATGGAACAATTTTTCCATATAATATCTATACCTAAGTCAGATTGAAGGTACGTGGTAGGGATCCATAGTTTATGTATAGAACTATTTATATAGTGCACTCGGCAACGACCTGTATCAAACATTTATACACATACTGGACAGACGTGCTGTGTTCGGCCTTTGACAATCCTATAAAACTTATTTAACTTACATTAGAAAATGTTTCATAAAATACTATTGAATAAGTAACGTTAATAGTAAGTATTCAATTAAACATTTCTTTATAGCGTAAGCAGTTACTGGACTTAATGATCGATATAGACGATTTTGTTGTGTATAAGTAGTTAAAAAAAGTTCCGAACGCATAGAAATTCGACGGTTACAGTAAAATGCCAAGACAACCAGTATACATACAGCACGTGTATCGAAATTGGGAACAGCAATGGAAACTTAAACACGGAACACTTAAGATCCCTGGACACGGCAGCAGCCGCCCAAGGCATCTGGGTCGATCGACCCTACATCAACTTATCCAGTAGATACGAATACATAATGTTGCCCAATATAAAGCAAACATAACATTTACGCACTACATCCATCACATTAAACTAACAAAATAAAACGCCAAATGTTACCACACTAAAAAATTCGCTAGAACGAGGTAAATTATTAATGTTACCATATCCAATAAATTAATTTGCTAACTTAACGAGCCGCGCGTCCTTTTCATATTAAATTCGTATCGAGCTTTCGAAATTTGAATTTCAGCCCAGTTCGGAGCTTCCGCGACTCGGTAAACCGAAAATACACGATTCATGTACCCTTCAATTTAGATGAGGCAACCAAACTCGATCATAGGTACAAAGTGAACCTTTCAATATACAACGAACGTTGCCGCGACTTTCAACCGAAGTGGAATTGAAACGTGTATTTTCTTTAGTAACACAATGCGCAGTGGTCATACCATTTGCCGAACAAGTGACACAACTTGTTGTATGCCAAGTTTTACACGTATATATATTATGTGCTTCCAACCCACGCCACACATGCTACCGTCCACTACATTATCCTATACCGTACAGTACAAAAAATGAAATCAACCAATAATATCTAATGTAAATCACATGTAGTGCTATTCTTACTGTTAAGGAATTTATACTTTTCCGTAATTATATATAAAAAAGTCGCTTAAAAAAATCACAGACAATCACTTTCCCATTTACAGACATATGCCACCAACACCAACCGATCCGGTACTAAGCATCGATAGTTAGTTACGTACAAAATCCTACTAAGTTTTACAACCTTGGTGGTTTTCTTTAGCTCCTTACAACGATCTTACTCCCGCGATAACCATTCTACAGCCCCCAGGCCAGATTGAAAACGCTGATCGAATAAAAATTTTCATGTAACACCATCCCATTCAAATTTAGTCACATCAAAAACAAAATGGATAAAATTTCCTATGATTAGGCGAAACTAAAACAATACTAAAATTTTATGTAACCAGCGTTTCAGACCCCGGCCGACCAACATCTAACTTTGTATGCTTTGTTATAACCCAAATGAAAATTAGGTAATGCCTAATATATTTATATTGAGGTTTCCGTAGGTAGTCTCTAAGATTAAAAAGATCTCTATGAGTAAAAGTCAACATAAAAATTTAACTACGAAAAAGCTTAAAAAACTCAAAAAATTTCAATGGTGAAACTAAGCATCACCTAAAAATCACTATAAAGTCAGAGTGAACGCTAGATTACAGACTTACGTCGCTTTATTGGATTAATTCAGGAGACTCAATAACAAAATCATCGCGAATTTGAAAATAAAATCATTGCATTGGTTCATTTTGCATTATTACGTTTATAATGTGCATTAGCGCTTCAGCACGTACGTTTATATTTTTAAAAGATATAATTTTACCTAATACTTACAACGCCTGTCCAAACAAAATAGCAACATAATTAAACTGTTCACTATCCCATTTTATTGTCAGATTATAACGGATACCTCAATATAAAATATATCACGAATAAAAAATGATTTTACCAAACAATGATAAATTAATTAAATCAAATAACTTTGTACAACATCCAATCCTTCAAAGCAGACTGCCGTACGCCATAACTTTATCCACACAATTTTGTACTCTCCTCAAGGTACCTACGTAAATAAAGATAAGTGAGTGCGCCAAAAAATACGTTTTGGCAACATTTGCATAATAATCCGACATTATTACCTTCTTTAAGTAGGCAATTAAAATTTGTACTGACAGTAATTTTTAGACTTGAATTTGTACTTTAGTTCTTGTAGAAGAAATTTAATAGTGCTCGTTGATAATTGCTATGTTTAATAATAAGAGTAAAGGGCATGTTTCACACTCATTCTTTTGTACCTGGTAGAATATAATTTATTAATACAACGATTTCCCAAATTTATTTATTCAAATCGTCATCATTAATGACTGTGACTCAGACCCTAGTGAGAATATGCTCAAAACCGACACCAAGAACATTATAAAGTGACACCGATATTCCCTTCGAACGCGAAAGAATTTAACTTTATCTTAAATATAATTAAGTATATTATATTTTGTCAAAATTTATGTCATATTTACAGCCATTACACGATGTTGGTAATATTATAATAATTCGTATAGCCGCTTCATACGCGTGCCAAACGGGAAACGTGATTACAAACTGTATTTAAATTATTGACAACGTTATTTACTATGTTATAATCCTTACATATAAGTAGGTACATCGTAGACTTACAGCGAATATTAATTATAAAAATGTAACTATTCATGCGGTACAAAAATTTAAACCAAGATATTAAATAGGTATGTTATTCCTTATTTCTTACGAAGTATTGTTCATTGCTATATAATCTTTATATAATTTATATATTTGCATCGTTAACTTTAACCTTATAAACTTCTACGGTGTTAATCCTAGAAATAAAAGCCGTCAATAATTTCTACACAGCTAATAATTAAACATAATTAATGTTATTTGCAGTTTAAATCTAACTAATATTTCAGGTATTTGTTCAGGTAAATTGTTATTGGCGAGTCCTAGGTATATCTACTGACTTGCAATGCGTTTGGTATACACGCAATTTTATTATCTTAATTTTGTCGCACTATTTTTGAACCAGATAGGTTAGTATCCTCTGTTTTTCAGTAGTTTACGAGCAAAACAAATTGTATGCAAATCTTTAGACATTATTTTCCACAAAGTAATGCGTAATAAATTCAATAACGTAAAATTAGTCTCAATTATAATAAGTGGCAATGATTTATGCAACTTTCGTTGTAGTTAATCTTTTGTAAAACTTGTCTGCTGTTAAAAGAGTACAATATATGCGATAGATACTATAAAGATAAGAAAAGTAGCTAGGTGTCGTTCATACTAGTTAACTTGTGATATATTTTAGAATAAAAATATAATACGCATAACGGCGTGTTGCTATTATTTTTTCGTCAGGGGCACTGCAAAATCTAACTCATAGGAATCACGACGAATGTTACAACTGGTTACAACGTTCTTACAGGTAAAATACTAGCGATCGTGAAATATTCTAGTGATCATTAAATGAGCGTGACTTTAAATTTACATTAATATAACATTAAATGCGAAAGAACATCGATAATTAATATTATAATCAAATTCGTCGCCGACACGAGCTCGCGTCTCGATCCTAGTGCATCTTAAATTATAAAAACACCGATTACTTAAACGAATCTAATTAATACCTGTTCATTAGTGCGACCACTTATTATGAATGTCAATTCCTTAAATAATGTACTTAAAATTACAATAAACATTAAACACGATGGACGGGTGTAACTTGTCGAGATAAACAAAACGTAACAATGAAAAGGAAACGAAAAATAACAAAACAAAATAATAAGTTTTACATTTTTAATTCGCAGAAACCTAACAAACAATAGTTCTTCATAATTCGCCTCCTTAAAACATAGTAACATCTATGTAACACAAAAAAGTAACTGGGGAAAAATTAATAATAATAAAGTTACGATTAAAAAAATGTTTTATACTCCGGGGAGTGAAGAAGGTACAATTAGATTACGCCTATTGACCCGGTCGATCTCCCAACACATTTGTTTTTGAATGAGGTAGAACATTAATGAGATTATTAAAAACTAGTCTAAATTAACACTTACGTACTAAAATTTATTAGAACCCTCAACTCGGGCCCTTTTTCGTTCTCCAACTAACGAAATTAGCGAGACATAGAGTCACTAGCTACTCGTTCTTACTATTTCCGTAGTCACATCACACAATATCATATGCGGTCACGTAGCCGTGACACTGGCGCATGAGATTATGTCACGTTTGACCTGTCACCGTCAGAATACACGCCTCCATTGAGCACGGGCGACGAGTTAAAAGTTCCACACTACCATGCAGAGATTCAATAATTAATATATGTTTATATACTTTATATTTGAATTTAAACTGAACGCCAGCCGTGTTAAATACAATTTTCCCTCAAAGTTACATTGAATTGATCCGAAAAACGCTCAGTCCCAACATATTTCAGCCCCAAGGGTTTATTAGACAATACGTAGGTATGCTGATAAACTATATGAATAAATTGTTTAAACTTATTTTAGGTAACTTTTCAAATCTTTTACAAAATGTACTAAACATTTAAAATATTTTATTCACACGCAATAATTTTTATATTATTTGTTATAGTGCAAAAACAATATTATAAAGGGCAAACACTAAATTGCGAGTGGTCATTATTACCAACATGCTACCACAAAAATACCAAAAGACACATACGATTTTTTTCACAAGCATATTGATTGACCAAACCTACATATTTTCTAACACCACCATACCATACGAACTTTCGAACGTTCGCGACATAAGGACAACGAATTACTTAATTTGAATCCTGAGGTAGTATTTTTTGTACTTCAAATATTTTTTTATTTTCTCTTCTCTTACCGACTACAATACATTATTTTTCCATATAAAAATCTATTTAAAAGCTTACTTCTAAGTTATATTTCTCGAGGTAGATTAACTTACAAACTAGAAGGCCGTGCAGTCGTAGCATATTCAGGGAAATGTGAAGCTCGAGTCGACCAGCGAATGTTTCTCCAGCTGAATACAGTCACTGCACAGCCATGTGACGGCAGTGGGCCACCATACCCGTAACAATCTTTGGCTTTACCATCACGACGTCTCGCGATTTACTTACGACAAAACTTAAACTAAACACAACTTAATGAATGAACCCGAAAACAAGCCAAAGTAATGATACTACGCAAATAAAATACATGTAAATGCAGTTTGAGCCAAATAAGTAATGGCTGACTTACAGGAATGAAGGAAATTATTAACAGAATAAACAAAAATGGTTAACATATTAGGTTTTTGGATTTTACTAAACCACAACGCTACGAACTTTTTGGCTTTTTTGTCATATCGATATCGACAACTTGAGGTGAATTAAAACAATGTATTTAATGCCCTTTAATAAAAAATATAACTTAGATGTTCTTGTACGAAAAAATATTTTTAAAAGAGGTTCTTAGATCCACCGTAGTTTAATTTTACTTTGTAAATTAACGTAACAATCGCCAAACAAATATTTTAAAGGCGGAAAAAAAAACAAAAAGTTTGTAGCCATATTTAAATTAATTTTAAAATATAAATTTCGAATTTTTACTCAGACTACGTAAACATTTTAAGATTTGCATGCCTTAGTCGCTTTAGTCAAACATGGACAATATGCGAAAATCCTTAGTTCACTAACAAACAATTACACACAGTGGGGGGAGATCGAACCGAGTGGGGACACATCGACTAAGTGTGAATGACCTATCACATCGATACAACATTACATTTAGTGGGGACCACTAGTTTGTCCACTAATATTAGTCATAACAGCGACAACTTAATTTAGACATGTATTACTCCGAATGTTAGTAGGTATACCAAATTTTGTACATTCGAATGACAAGGAAAATAAGACGAATTAAACAATTCATGGTTTTAAGATAACCAAATTGACATATGATATTGTAATACTTACTTTGTACCTTACAACTTTATATAGCAAATCCGATTTCACGCGATCCCTTAGTGCCAACCGTACATGAACCGCCTAAATCCCTCAAACAAATGAAAATATTAATCCAATTAAAACAGAAAGCCTAAAACTCGGTGCATTAATGCAATTCTCTTTTATGTATCACAAAAACATTAAATGTCAAAAAGAAATCACAACTTTGAATTTAAAATTCATAAGAAAAACGAAAAGATAAAACAGAACAATCACCTTCCCTTCAATTGTCAAAGATAATAAAAATAATGTTAACAATATAACTGAAATAGCAAAACACTGTCTTAAAAGTACATCTAAACAAGTATGCCGATTTAAGAAAAAAAAACAATTATGTAATTTGTACAATACACGGTAAAGTACTATAATGTATTTGAAATACCCCGACCTTATTCCCAACTAGAGAACACTGAATATATACTATCATCTCCTATTTAATCAAAATATTCCGTGCTTATTCGCGCGTTTGCATCGATTAAAAAGCTTAATATTTTAAAAATTATCAAAATAATAATGCATATAGTTAATAATATGGTAACTGTAATGATAATTTAAAATAGTTGAAAAATAATAGTTACATCGAGCTAATTTATTGCAACATTCATACATTGCAACACTGGTAAATATTGCAGCAACTTACTCATAAAACTTCTAGTTGGAAAGCTTACCGAAAAGACAAAATCATAAAAAAACTACGAGTGCGGTCAACAATTACGTGTGACTGAATAACTGAACGTTTCGTTCATCAATGTTCCCGAAGCGATGCCCCGGTTTAAAATTATAGGGCAAAAATAAAATTAAAACGGTACAAAGTAAAAGTGTACCTATAGATTTACTCCGGTTAACTAAATTTTGGTAAGAACCCAACCCATGCTTAGTTCATTCACTTTAAGCCGAACATCGTTTCATTCACGTGATGATTGAATGAATTCCTTATTCAAATTTAAGCCAGTTTATTACATTCCGAAACCATACACCAGTTGAAACTTTACAGAAACTCCAACAAGATGTAATTTAATATTCTTTAAAGATATAGTGACTTAGTACAGGGGAATATTTTCTATTGTAAAAGAAGTAACAAAATATCGCTCAATTTACAATATTCTAAACAGTGTGAATAGTTTAGTATAACGAAATACTTTATATAGTTTTGTAATAAAATAGCGTCTAAAAGTTGAGGATAAAAATAAATATAGTATTTGTAATCAAAGTGTAGCTTCCAAAGTGGTTAAAATATTTTTAATTATATCCTTCCCTAATCTTAAGCTAAACATTCCTGACACATAAGGGACTGAGGTTACTTTATATGTTAATAGATCTTAAATGCAATAAGAACAACGAGATACAACTCTGCCCCGACACAGAATCAAAAGGAAACAAAACCTTTAACTTCAATATTTAAAAAAATCACTGAGCCTTCATAAAGCATCTCCTTAATAAAAAATATAATTCAGTGTATCCTAAAATATAAATATAATAATAAATATGAATGCAACTCATTCCTAAATATCAGGAATTGTACACGCAGTCGCTACATTCACACTTAACTCAAAATAAATATAAATAAAAGATGTGAACTTAAAATTGAGGATATTTGGCACTGACCCATTTGCTTTGAGTTTGTACAACTTATAGAACATTTAGAGCTCGGAAACTAAATGATAATTCGAGTATGAGGGTGCCTCCGGCAGTGCACAACACGATTATAATACAACAACACAGCCGGCCGCCCCTTAAATAGTTATCTATTACTCTTTAAATCTCAACTGAAATGACTAGTTAAAAAGGGTAAAAAATGAAAAAAAAAATCTTAACGGAATGTTAAAATCGACACCATCACGTAGAAACATATAATTATTTGGTCTCAATAGTAACATTCGCGCAGGCAAGCCTGAGACGAACAGTATGGACATTCACCCCTACATTCTTACATGCAATTTTTTTAACACGTTTTTCACCTAACTACTTATGTATCTAGGGCAAATTGTACTTTGTACAAACTAAAACCGTTCATATTCACTGTACAGTAAAAAAACTGGTAAACACGCTTGGTGTCTCGCACGAAGTTTCAGACCACTTGTGGCAATGGCAAATTATTCCAAGTCAGAGCCTGTTCGCTATTGTATCACAGTTGAGTTGAATTATTGAACTAAAACCAGTATACAGTCTATTGCTTACAGAAAATATAGTTATAGATCATAAAGTAAACGACAAATTTAATGTCGCTTGCCACAATGCTTGCATTCGTGTTTGAACCGAGGCCAAGGCGATATACAACATTCTCCTATTATTTACATACACTAAGCCTATGACCATCAGTCTCAACATCATCTCTAGATTCCCTAGCTGAGGTAATATAATAAAAGCTATGTCATACCCGAACGAGAGCTCAAAATAAAACATCTATAAAGGTAACTTCGATTCACAGTCAAACAAGGTACGGTACGAGAACGATGAGGGTGCAATAATAGGTACATAATGTTTTAAACATGGTACCAGATACGGAGACGACACCGAGCAACCACGAAGTCACACGTGATAATTTAAATTAAGTAACAATTATCGCACAATTTCAAAACCTTACAAAATCTAAGATCAAATTCTGAGGTAGATTACTGTTTACAATAATATGCATCAATGAGGTAATATATTGTACGCAAGTTACGAGAGTTTCGGACGCGACGCGGGCGGCCGTCGAGGACGAAGATCGAGTCCGAATGAACGAAACGGCGCGAACGAATGAACGAAAGAGGCGGCGACCCGCGTCCGTGCGAAGAGCAGAGGTAGATCGGTTATAGTTTGAAGGGAATCGTGGATTCATTGCGTGTGGTTGGGGAGAGGAGGATGGGGCACGGGTTGAGTGACTTGGTGGCGGTGCTCGCGCGCGATGTGCCGGCGCACGGTGTTGTTGCGGGTGAAGGTGCGGCTGCAGTGCGGACACGGCACGCGGATGCCCTGATGCCGCTGTCGGATGTGCGCGCGCAGGTTCGTCTCGTATCCGTATAGTCGCTCGCAGTAGGGACATTTCAATTTTTTACCTGGAATTTTAAATGAGACAGTTTGAATGACGGGTTTGGTAAAAATTGGGTGTTGATCTTCTGTAATCATTTTCAGATTAAACAAAAGAGCCCGATTTTTAAATAGAACTACATTTCCCGACATCCAAAATGACTTGTACGTACAAAAGTATTCGAGTATTCATTAATCCCAACGACATGAATTCATGTCATGATTCAATAGTAAGTTCACTTCGCTGGAATCTAAAGAAGATCTACCCTGACTACACATGGACTTGCCCTGCTTGTGATCCATTCTGCTTGAAAATGGAGACGAGTGCTGGCCCCCAACGATATTTATGCATAGTGGTAGGGTTTTTCAAACGCCTAGCTGGTATCACTCTTCTAAAATGAAATATTTTATACATTTTTCGGTCGCACTGTCAGACAACCATAAATCATTATTCTAATCGGCGACACGACAGTGATTGATGCCTTTCATGTTGCTGATTTCCATGAGCGTCGGTATCCACTCACGTGTACTTCAGCAGGAGTAACGTCACAGATTTTTTCCCATGAACTATAGAAATAGAATGAGCCTCACCGTCAGGAGTAGCGATTCCGCCAGATTTGCTGGTGATGATCTTGGGTGGCCAAAGGTCGGGGCTGGGCTTCGGTGGCACTGGCGAAGTCTCGTGCGGCTTGTCGTGGAAGTTGCTTGGCTGGATCTGACCCCCCGGAGGCGGAGAGTTGTTGTATCCGGTCGCATGGAAGTCGTTCTCGCTTTTTACCCGTAAATCTGGAAACAATTCCAAGATTTATAATATTTGTCTACGTGCAAACAACTCATATTTATTGTCATAATCGTTAATGTTCATTGTCTATTGTTTAGTGGAGTTCTTTTCTGGGTTATTAATATTCGTCAACACAATTCTGGTGCAAGTTTTCTCACGATCTTTTCTTTCATCGAATAAAACAAAAAATAACCTTGAAAACTAAAAGGTGCATGCATAAATTCGCACTAGGGCCTAAAAAGTAGACCAACAATGCTCTTGCTTGTTCTTTGTCGCTTTTTGTGTTACATGCAAAAGATAATTTACTTAGAACTCGTTTTAAGCTTGTCTCTCTCTCGGTCTTCTTGAAAATCCCTGTTTAAATATGCTATATGTACTTTTACCAACGGATCTAAAATACCTACTATAAAATTTTCTACACTACAAGCAAATAAGTAAGATTTATTTAGATGTGTAGTATCATCTCTCTTTCCGGCATATGGTGTTATTAGAGTGGCGTACTACGCATCCTCACTGCGCAACAGTGACGGTTTGGTCTCATCTAGCAAGAGATTTGATTTGCAACTATTGAAAGTATGTACATTCATTGCTCTATTGCCGATTCGATGATACATGTCAATTGCCGTACATTTTGTAAGAAATCAAAAGGTCTTTAAAGCCGTTTCAAGGGTTGACCTTACTAGACAGGACCAATCTTACTTTGAAGTGACAAACCTTCAGCACCCTGATCGTTGGAGACGCGGTCCGTCATGTCGTCGTTGGCCGAAGTGCTGCGCTCGTATCCGTTGTTCTTTATGGGCGGTGCGGTGGAGGAAGTGCAGTCGGGCTGGTTGTCGTCGTATCGACCACCAGCGCCGGGAGACGAGCGGGTGTCCGGCTCATCAGCTACACTACCGCAGTGGGAGGACGATGAGCTTTGTCTGTAAATGCAGAAACATAACGTGAATGATAATTATAGTTACTGATCTTGTTGGTAGAGAAACTACATTCTTGCTCAAACGCTAACAATCCTGATTCCTCCTTCGCCTGTGAATATAGGTATGTAGTAGTCTGGACTGTAATCGTTTTGAAAAAAATCTTGTGTGACTCTTTTCTTATTCAGTCATAACGTTTAAAAACCGATAAATGTTTCTGTAATCAATAAACAGATCATGTTGTTAAACATTTTCTTCCATTGTCGTCTTCACAACAATAAAGTATAAAAAGCCAGAGACGGTTTGGAGCTTGTTCACGAAGTAACGTTAACTTCCGGTGGCGCTAGAATATATCTGGTGGTAGGAATCGTACTCACCTGTAATTCCTTGCATGAGGGCTCTGTGACGGCGAAGGTTTAGGCGGGGCCGGTCGGCGATGGGTCGGTTGGTGCATAGGGACGTGTGAAGGTGGTGCGTAGCGTCCTATAGCGCCACTACCACCATGAAGCGGCAACCCGTACTGGGGCATTATGGGAGCGAACGTAGCCGTGTGGGACGGGGGAGGACCAGATTCGTGGACCTCGCAGTTTCCGGACCCGGACACTGGACTCGTCTTGATACGAGTCTGGTGGCGGTCCGAGGCCTGCTGGGTTTGCTGCTTCACCCACGCATCCTGGGACATTTCCATGGAGAGACCCTTGACCTGAAATTAGTTTTATTTTCCATTATTCTACATGATTGTTTCTTTATTTTCTTAAGTACTTTTTTGTATTTTCATGCCTACACCTGGAGGTCAACTTTTGTTCCAGAATTACGTTCATAATATGAAGCCTAGATGACAATGCCAACTTGCTTAAAGACAGCAAAAAAATAGCAGTACACATCCATACCTAATAGAACCCTCAGCAATATTGACGGCATTTAACATAATTTGGTATAAGTATCTCGCGTTCAAAGTTTTCCCTAACACTTGGGTAAACATTTAAAAACGTTAGCTTTACGCTTACTGATGGGATAACGATATTATTACACATTATTAGCATCTACGTAATGTACAGTAACTGGTAAAAATCCTGTTTCAGTATCATTACAAAATATCCACTGTCAAAACAGGGATTTTAGTGATATATTACTTGGATTTCCCAATTCTTGATTATTATATAGGTTCATGTTATTAATGCCCTGACTTTGAGTACCCAAATCAATAATTGATACAACGTGACTGGTTTATTGCGATGTTATATAACTTCAATGAATTTGATCTCGTCTTGATGACAGTAATTCTCGAGCAGACTGATTGCTATTACTAGTAATGTAGATACTTCTTTAAACGTAAAGTGGAAGTAAAAAAATACACCTAACATACAGTTACATGCACAGTAACCAAACTTTCAAGGACTCTTTAAGATTTAACGTTTTTTCTATTAAAAATATTATTGTACATACAAAGATATTACTAATACTTGATTGATACCAACAATTGCATCAGCCAATGTAACCTTGATGACAATTTGACTTGTTGATACCATTTTTTATTAACTATATAGGTACCTACCGTGATGACTTCAATAACCAACAATAACCGGAAGTTCAAGAAATTCACAGCAGAGCCTTGTAAATATTACAATTAATATAAGCCAACCGTAGTCACACTTTGGCCAAGGGTCGCACAAAAGCTTTTTCTGCTTATAGGTATAGGCACAATGCACCGTCAGGGACGCATATCGACAAACTTGATTAAATCAGTTGAGTTAGGTTAGGTTCTTTTTTTTCGAGATCAGAGTAAACTAAATATGTTCCGCTTTAAACTTGATTACATCCTTGTTTCAATGAACATGTTAAATGCTGGTGAGTTTAAAATTGATGAGGTACAAAGTTGAACCCACCTGCAAATTCTCTCCACTCTTAAGAAAGCTGGACAGGGCATCTTGGCTGACATGGACCTCCCCCTTGTACATGAACTCGAGGAGGGCCTGCATGTTGTCTGCAGTGGTGGCCTCCAGGATGACGTAGCACGCGCCCGCATGGCTCGGGGGCGCGCTGTCGAACAACTCCTGGAAGTGTTTGCTGCACGCCGCCAGGATCACTTTGTGTGCTTTGAACTGACGGCCTGTGGACAAGGGGAATGAAATTAATACATGAACTCACAACATTGTCATGTTGTCTTAAGCTAGCTACGATAAGGAGAATCTGACAGATTTACACCATACAGCTCGTATCTGGGGCCTTTTGCATATTGCCCTGGTCAATAAGGAACATTTATTCCAAAGGGAAAAATGGGGAAGTACATAAAAATTTTTAAAGTTCTGGTTTCATCATTACGGAAAATTTTTTATTGATATTATTTATGCTATTTGTAGTTCAAACAGGCAAAATCGTATAATTCATATATGGTTAAGTATGTACGGAATGTAAATACATATACAAATGTGTAAATATACCGGTGCGCTCTGAAAACTAAATTTGAAATTTGATATCACTTTACAAGGAAATCGTGAATTGTCAAGGCCTAGCACATGCAATGTGATAAATAGTGACGAATATAGTTATGTAATGTATAATTAGATACAATATCTATTTCCTTGTTTTAGGCATTTTAAACTCTGCTACAACAACAAGCTACATTCTTCATCTAAACTTTACTAGCTGATGCCCGCGGCTTGGCTTGTGTGAAGATATTTTAAACTGATTTTCAAATAAACTTTCATCCCTTAAGGATAGATTTACCAACAAGGTAGAAACAGATCTTCCATTATTTCTGACCATTATTCCGAATCATCCCCATTACAGTACCTAAATAAATTCCCCGAAACAGATAGAGACATATATGGAC
>DWJQ01000578.1:0-13638 GCA_018248915.1 Hesperia meskei straton | reverse complement strand
TGTGTTGTCCAAGGCACCCACGACACAGGGAATCCTAGTGTGGGGCTTTGAGTGTGAAGCGTTATTATTAGCGTT
This sequence comes from Hesperia meskei straton, assembly GCA_018248915.1. Lineage (NCBI taxonomy): Eukaryota > Metazoa > Arthropoda > Insecta > Lepidoptera > Hesperiidae > Hesperia > Hesperia meskei. The sequence goes on along the minus strand of DWJQ01000578.1, from coordinate 13,563 downwards.
ATTATAATAAAAAAGGATTCTTGTATAACAAATATAACTTTTTTATTATTTATTTGTTTGCAATAGCAGTCAAAGTTACTTCCTTTCTGTCAAAATTTCAGGTGTTTACCCAATTCTTTCAAAAAGTAGAGATCTTTAGTTGATAGACAGACAAACAGCAAGGGTACATTAATAGGTTTACGTCAGGAAAAGTAACACTTCAGGGCTTCATATTTTGCAAGTGCAATTGTAGTTTTATAAATTGAAGTAAGAATGCTTTTAGCTCTTCCATAATATTTGACAACAACTTATCAAACCATACTCTACACGAGGGGGTAGAAGTGAAAAAATAATTCAACCCACTTTACAACTAGGTAGGTAGGTACCTACCTAAGTACCACTTCTACAAAGGTACCTTTACAATAAATACATTTGAATAATTTTAAAGGTTTGACTTTAGTTACTTGTCTATTAATAGATAGGACTTTTATTAAATGAGCAATCATTCATCAAACTTAAGGTTTCTAAAATAAAGTTTGTATGCTAAGCTCCGGACATGTGGATGATAATTGCGTTAAGAGTTACCTTAATTACGGAACCCTAGAAAAGGTTCAGGTTTGGTATTTATAATAAAAAATAAATGTAATAAAATATAATAATTCAGTTGCAAATGTTAGTGATTGAGTATCTACAGGTTGGACCGAATTATTGCTGTAAGGTTTCATTACTTAACACTGTGATCAAATTATTATTTTAATGTATGTTTATACTCCAATAATATTATTTGAAAGTATAATCAAACACAGATATCTAAAATAATCTTTTTACTATTTACACTGTTATCTAAATAAATTACTAGCAAATAGCCCCGGCTTCGCACGGATGATAGACCACATTCTATTAACAATAATACTGAAAGTAATGTGGCATTCCAGCATTGAAAGAATTTTTGCAATCGAAGCAATAGTTAGAATAAATTCGTTTTGAACATGCAATGTTTGTTCTTAATACGAGTGTAGCTAAATGTTCAAATTAAAAATACTCGGTAAAATAATGTCTATGACGTTACAAGGAACAACCATCCTGGAATAATATATTATGTTACTCTTATGTTACATCTACGTATAGGATCGTGCGCCCGACATTTCGCCCGTCGGATATCCACAAATAGAATAACCGACGGGAATAGTACACTTGCCAATGAAAAAGAACAAAGCCTCTAACATTGTTTGTAATGTGAATTCTTGCTCCGTGACATATTAATTAGACGCGCTGTACGTTTGTGCATTTCCTAGTAGCACCTTTGTCATGTGTGAAATTTTTAGTAGGCAGATACCTACTTAAATTCCTTTAATATTCGAAAATAATTATTGTTTTACGTCCTGGTTGCCATGCGACGGTAAAATTTCCAACGCATTTATCAATTAATTTTCTTAATATCGATTAGCGTGTTTGAAGTGTCCTAAGTTCGATTTAGGGTGGAACTTAAATGATGAGTTATTTCTGGTCTCTCTCTATGACTATTCTGGTCTTTATGTGTTACCAGTCGGACTTATGATCCAAGAAACTCTAGTGTTAGACGTAATTATTTGGATGTTTAATTGGTATATCATCATAATTGATGTTAAGTAATAAATTATAATTAATATTATAAAATATAATTAATTTACATCATTATAATTAATTATATATTATTAAACAATTACTTAAATAATTTTACACCTATTCTTCTCAGTTTAAACTTTTCTTCTCCTATAGGTAAAGTTATACTTACGTAAATTATATATCTGAAACATTGTATCGAGTAAATAAAAATGCAAATTTACGATATCTTAATGCATACCTATTTAATTATTATCTTAAAGTTATTTACCTGTTAAATTCGTGTAGATACGTTTAGTATATCATTTGCCCATTTTATGCACCTTTCAACACACCATTTTCATTTTGCATCTGTTTTATTGCGTAAAAACTTAGGTATCTATATAAAAATGAAACGACGCTTTAAAAAATTAGGGGGAAATGAGGTATCAGTGGCCACCGTTAAGTTATTGGCCACTTGAAATTTCGATGCTTTTTATAAAAAACAAATAATTATTATGACAGCTAGATGTAAGTACGATTATTAATTTATCATTTGAAGTTTACTTTGTAAACTACTTCCTTTACTCGTAATACCTAATTTGGTGCCCAATTATAAATGTTTAAATTGCGTTGTTAGTTTTGTACAATTTTAATATATTTTGTAAAGGTACCAAATATTAGAGGACTGGTTTAAAATTTAAAAGTTGATAGGTTTTCTTACTGATTAAATTTTAAATGTTTTATAATAAGAAAAATGGATATGATAGATAGATAACAACGTGTTTCTGTAAACTTCTCAGAGGTAGAAAATTATCATACAATTATAATTTTAATACATAAATTACAAGTGGCCAATTTCAAAACGATGTCCAGTTACTCCACAGTCTACCCTTTTTAAGAGTTTTTTAGTAAGACTTAAAATAAATAATTTAATAATTTATCATGGCTACAACTCATTAATGGCCCACTACTGAGCACGGGTCTCTCCTCATTATTGAGGAGGCCTAGAGCATACTCCACCACGCTGCTCCAATGCGGATTGGTGGAGGGGTTAGTGGCTAACCCTATAATTTATCATAAAAATACATATTTCAAAGATTCTTTAACGTACATTGAAATTTTTGCTTGACATCCAAGTAGGTACCTGTAGTACCTGTTAAAAATATTTATCACTTGCTTAAAGGTGAACTTCGTGATCGAACAAGCATATAAAAGAATATTAATTCTCACGTTTAAAATAGGCATATATTTTATAAAGATCGCAGAATTAATCCTCCCGTTTTTAATTTTTATAACTCTGTCAAATAGTAGCATTTGTTTAGCATAAATGACTTAAACCAACACTTTGAAATAAACCGTGACGTTTCTAACGAGTTAATGACTGATAAATAATTAGGTAATCAACGTAATACATATGTTAATACTTAATTATTATGTATATATATTTTTTAAATTAAACAAGTTCTAAGCCAATTTTATAACACTTAATGAATAATTTCTGGAGTGTCCTCGGTTCTACAGCTGGTGATTGCAGTACTGACAGGTTGTCTCCTCCCTTTCCATGCCTTCTTTCATCGATGTCGCCAGTGTGGACAACGCTATAAGTAGACAGGTGTTGTCGGTATAATATGTCGATATCTATGTCGTATCTACCCTGCATAAATATAGGTATGTTATTAATTATCTACTACAACGAGCCTGAGTTTTTTGTTTTGTTTGACATAAGAAATATTTATTAGAAGAGTCTTATTGGGGTGATTCCTTGTGGTCCAACTATTTAGTCCAACTATGACGTCACAGTTGGACCACGAGAAACACCTTAAAATGCTTGTAAAGTATTAAATGATATTGTTTTTTTATTTTATTGTGTGTGAGTTATTTATAGTTTATAAGTACAAAAAACAAACAGTTTAATATAAAATTTGTAAGTGGAATACAATTGTATTGTATGTAAATAAAATTGTAAGTTATGAAATGAACTTCGAAAGCTAGTACGAAAGAGGCGTATGTTAATATCTGAGTCGGTAGCACGAGCCGCACGAGAGTGGTCCCGACCACCGACCACGCTATTACACATGTGACTCAAACAAACTTAAATCAAATGACGTACAAAGGGTTGAATGCGAAATCAGAGGACCTATTTACGTCTAACCTGTGAGCGGCCCGAGCGCTGGACCAACCAGAGAGTGCAAACTAATTCACCTGGCTAACACAGTCCCGTATCTAATTACTTTTAAAGACACCCCGATAATAATTTCATTAAAATTTTGGGACTGAATCTGGTCATCTTACCCTGATCAAGCTCGGTTTGTTGCATGTTAATCTTATACCCATATGTTGTTATATACTTTTTTATAAGTAAACACGGTTTCTCGTTTTCTTGAATACTCGATTATTCGATTAATTGCTCATTCGGATACTTAGTAATTCGGGTAATCGCTTTTTTAATTCTCGCTTATTCGGACACTCGCTCAATCAAATACTGGCTCATTCGGAGACTCGGTCATTTAAATACCTATTTCTTTTGAATTTTCGCACATGGAGATGATACTCACTTATTCGGATATGGCGGCTCAACTCATGCAAACACGGGCACACATTCGTACGAATACAGCATGACTTGTTCATTCGGTTACTCGCTATAATCAACCGACTGTTTGACTAACCAACTGATTGAGTGACCGACCAACTGACTGATTGAACGACTTACTGACCGACCGACTAATCGACCATCTGACAGGCTGACTGATTGACTGACCAACCAACCGACTGACCATCAGTCTGACTGCAGGACTGACAGACTGGTGGTATTTATTAAACACGCAAAAGATATAATAATTATAACAATGTTTTTTATAATTTTTGTCAATTTGTCTGCATTCACTCCAGCTAATCGCAGATAAGTCTCAGCAGAATTGAATGCGGTCAGTGTATTAATTTTTTCGGTTCCAATATCTATGATTTTCATGTTAACAGTGAAAAATGAAGCTATAATTCACGAAGGTACGTATAATATCATACTATAATATACCAGTAGGAACAAAAAATTCAGGCGTCGTAAATTATAGTCTCACAGTAGCGCTTAATGTAGCCTCGGAGCATCGTAGCACCGTAGCAGTGTAGCGGTGTAGCGGTGTAGCGGTGTAGCGGCGTAGCGCTACGTAGACAGCGACAGTGTACCGGTGGTACCGTAGCCCGGTTGGCGCGCATTCAAGGGCGACCTGACCCAGCGCGGCTCTTTGCTCCCCAGACCCGCTTTCGGAGCTGCCTTTTGATGCGCCGCGAGCCGCGCTTTTACCTCGCGTTATTATGCACTTGCGTGAAACTTTGTGTTGTTGTAAATCCTTTTTAATAAGTAAACAGCCACGTCTCGTGGTGACACGTTGTTAAAACTGTGATATTGTGTAGTGTTCGTATTTCTAAAGATCGTTTAATTGTTTACTAAACGCTATAAGGAATGCACACTTAAACCGTTCTAGTATTTCTTGCCTTGGTTGGCAAATACAATCCAAATAAGACATCGCCTACGTCCACGACCCGATAAAAAATACTTATCTGTGACATAATATCTGCACCAGTCGTGCATTGAAGCCAGGACTACTCGCTTGGTAAGCAGAGTCACTACAAACAAGGCTAAAGGGGTCGTCAAAAATTACAACTACGTACGAACGTAAAAATCCGTAAGCGCCGAAATGTTTACAGTCAGTAATAATTAGTGTTGATTACTAGCAGTGAAGGTCAGACGATGGTTTCAATGTTGGACACCAACTGTTGTTACAACCGTTTTATTATCTGATGAGACCTGCTCCCTGCAATTGGCCAATTTGATCATAAAAAAAATTGGTTTAAATGCAATGTTATCTTTTCATGATGGTTACATGGAACGTGGTCACGACTGAACTCTGTTTGCGAAATGAAATACCAGTAGCGTAGCGTTTCTTATGTACCAGAAAAGAAACATGACGTTGTTCACTCATTATATCCTACCGTAACAGACGGTGATCGTAGTGTAGTTCCTATTATATTTCACTATAATTTCACGGTCGATTTGTCAAAAGAAAAACAAAGTTCCTTTCCAATCACTGTTTATTTCTTGTCGGTATTATTTCTTTCCCTTTCCCCTTTCATCTGCTTATCATAAAAAAAATATATTAATCGATGAAAAATTGGTTTATACAGTGGTTAGATACGTACTTCAACATTTACATAAATTATAATCTTAAACTTGATAACATTAATTATGCTATTAATTTTAAAACGGGATTTTTAAATTGGCATAATCACACATTTTATTTGTGAAATAATTGCTGCTGTTATCTAGGCCGTCTACCATGCAGACCAAGATGTCGTAGGAATCGATAGACGTCATCCCTGCTAGCTGATAGGTGGAGCTTAGCTGACTGGACGCCGTTCTCTTATTCAATAATTCGCCAAACGACTTGCTATGTTTCAACTAAGAGTTTGTCAGCCAGTACTTTTTTTTCTCTTCCTTCTTTCTTGAGTGGCACTATATCGGTGTTTTTGTATTGCTGATGTGATAGGCGACGATGACTTCTTACTCTTAAGTCTAAAGGTCTTATGAAATCTTAGGTCAAGTTTATCTAAATTATAAGTAAACCTTCCTCCAAAATGGGTAAGCTGTCCCTCCGTTCATATTTATACAATTATATTAGAAATGTAATTTAATGACGAAATGAATAGTTTCATGGGCCCCGACAACACACAAGACACACCCAGACCGAGAACAGAAATTTAAACTCATCATTCAAATTGCCGCCTCGCTGGAAATCGAACCCAGGGCCCTCGGAAGTCGGAACAGCGCTCCGGTGTGTTAACCATTGTTCATTGTCCATCGTCAAAACCCTCACTTGAAGCGATGTCAGGGAGACTTTCAAGCATCATCCAAGATTAATGAAAAAATTTTCCCAATCTTCCCAAAATTTTGAAAATTTTAAGTTTTCTTAGTGGAAAATTAAAAATTCATTTTATAGAATAAACAGTATTTTTATCTGTTGGGTACGAAATTGCGTTAGGCGGGTTGGACAGAAGTCAGATGTCTGTTTTTAATACTTTTTTGTCTGACTTTAAAAGCATTAAAAATTAAAATTTATGTGGTATCACAGATCTTTATAGTGTTCTAAATAACTCAGCGTAATTTGAAAGTTCCTTACAAAAACGGTGGCAACAGCATTTTAAGATAATTAAAAAGCTATTCACAAAGAGCGTCGCAGCGCGGGCGCGGCGCTAGCGCGGGAGCGAGCGCGGGTGCGGGCGCGGGAGCTAGCGCTGGCGCGGAGCGGAGCGGGACGCGACAGTCATTAATAACTGTGAAGTGCGCCCGGGGAATATCTGCGGTAGGGTCGCCAGCTCCACCGGACCGATGTAGGAATATACACGCTTCCTTGAAAATACAAGTTGGTAATTGTAAGATATATAGTTTTCGACGACGTTTATTCTTTTACTTTACGTTGGAACGTTTTCGTACTGGTTTTACGTTGAACAGACGTCTCAAGTGTTTTTTTAGATGTTAATAATACTGTACAAGCGAATTTAGATACTGTTCGTTATTTTATGTTCGAGTACGACTGAGAAATCCTTACATGGTGGCGTGTAACATTGTGAATTTATATCCAGCAAGGACCGATTTGTGGGCGCGAAAAAGTATATTCCCTCGGGGCCTTGACACGTCACAGATCCCCGCCCCCTGCACGCCCCGCACTCCGCGCTCCGCACCGCTGTCACATGAGTAAAGAAACAATACAGAAACCGAGTTTTATTGAATAAAGACAATTCATGTTTCCAGTAAAATGGACGAGTCGTCAACCATAAATACTCAGGTGAGTTCTCGCTGAAAGCGTCGAGGAGAGCCTAACAGCTTGCGGTCTCTAAAAGAATTCCTAGCTCGCGTGGCGTGCTTCACTGCCATGCATCTAAAACTGTTTTAGTTGAAGCAACTCTGCGTGACAGCCCCTTTAGCTAAAACCGGCGCTCTCGGACTGTCTGCAGTTATTTTCACAGTTTCACAGCGACAAAGAATCACAGTTATTCTTTGTTGTTTAGTGTCACCCGTTGCTTTTGGCTTCCAGTTGCTAACTTACGACTAATTATGTTCTTTAAATTGTGTTATAATTTAAGTATCGTTGTTGTGGTTATAATCAAAATTAGACTAGTGCGTACAAGTACATAGATACCTGCCATCTTCAAATTTATTCTGATATCGAAACAAACTTTGTAGGATATCGAGTTCTGAATTGTTTTTTCTGTCTATTGATATTGAGAAATTTGATCCTAAGATTATTTTATATCTTTGTGAAAGGCGGTTATTTAAATAAATAATACATACGAAAATATAAAACTTACATGAAACAAATTATTAAGTTTGAATTTGGAGAAACATCCATCTAAATAAACAACGTAGTAAAGTGAACCAAATAGACCTAATGAAGTAGTAAAGTGAAACAAAAAAGACCTCATCACGTTAGTTACCATTAGTTGCTCAACTGTAAACATAACAAGCAATGAAACATTAACTTTACCACATTCAAATATTGAGGAAGCTCCTTTCATACCAAAATTATAATAAGTACCTAACCAAAAGCCTATAACACTTTAACTAAACCAATCTTAACTCCGAAGTTCCGACAGCGTTAAGTACGCCCAGCGCCTCATTAACACACACTAGTGATGCCGACGGAACATTGAGGACTCGCTAACTCGCTGGAGTAGTTGGAAGTTGCGAACACGTCGCGAGAGGTCGCGGCGGTCGCCCCGCTGACTCACTCTTCACTCCACTGACAAGTTCAATAAGAGGTGCCTAGGGGTCGTTCAGAATATAACTTTAATTTCAAATCCTATTGCTGTTTATGCCGCTTTGATATCTATTTCAAGTCAAAAAATCTGTAGACTTCCACCATTCCTAAAATTACGCTACGTCGATTTGTAACGAGATCTCACAGTAGTAAGTGAAGCTAACTTAAACCTGTTATCGTATAGCAGTAAGTACTTTAAAACACTTGACAAAACCCTGAAATATTAATCTATTCGAGCGGCGCGATACGACCTCGAACAGAGCATTGCCCGGCGCGGGTCGTGTGTAAGCAGCTTAACGCGACTTACAAAGCCACTTTGTACTCGTACAACTTGCGGCTAACTACTTCACTTTGTGTTTACTTGGCCTTTGTATACGTTTTGTAAATCCTTAATTCAAGCTTTATTTCAATCGTTGTGAAGTTATGGACAACAAGTAGCCAAGTGGATTGAGGTTAAGCACTATATGCACTTCTAATTATGTTGTAAAGATCGTGTATTGCTTGGAAAACCTGCATACTAGAGGCCTGTTAATTGATTTCAAAGCTCTTTTCAATTAGATCAATCCGCACTTGGCCAGCGTGGTACACTATGGCCTGTACCTCTCGCACCGTAAGCGGGAATCAGTGCTTAATGGGGACACGACAACGAGTAAGTATGTGTTGCAATGATGAATAAAAAAACATAAAGTAAAACAACAGGTAAAACAACAGTTGAACAGGAAGTAATAAGAAGTGAGAGAGACGAGGCGAGATGTGACGAGGGAGCAATACAAAACGCTCCTGACGATAATCGTCATTAGCTCCCGAATCTCCGCCGAACTAATATAAGTAACGATAAAACTAGATTGGATTGTGTTAATCAAATCACAATACGCTTCGGCGAGCGGCGCGGCGTGACGCGGCGTGACGCGGCGTGACGCAGCGTGACGCGGAGTGACGCGGTGAGTACTTCCGTTTTCGTGTTATTGGAAGCGATTAAGTACGGATTGTAACGACAGTCCCGCAATCCGTGTTACTATTCTATATTATATTGTCGTATCATATTATTCGTAGTATTTCGGAATAGATTACGAAATGTGAGATTTAGGTTCTTGGTTAACTATGAGAAAACTTTTAACCCAATTTCTAGTATGCTGAAATAGCAGTTCTAGTGAGCTGAAACAGCAGGGGAAGGTACTGTAGACAGGCCGATAGTCTATAACCGTTGAAGTAACAAACTAGGAAGTCGTTAAATAAATCGAACTCTTATTAAAAAATAAAAGTGTTACCGTAAATTTATTCACGATAATATTAAAGATTCATCACAGACGGCAAGTCTATAAAGACATTATTTATTCCTTCAATGGATGATTTGCAAATCAAGATATACAATATCAGTTTCATAAAGCCATAACTTGTTATGTATACGGGTTCGAGGATCGAATGCTAATGCCCGCGACGTCCGCTCGTGTCATTTGCATTGCGTCCTTCCTCTTGCCTTCAGTGTTATGACTACACAATCTCCCTTTTAGTACTGCCACATCTGTTCTATTATTTTGCTTTTCCTTTTATGTAAATAGCCCACTAGCAAGAAGACGACTAGACTCGTAGAAAGTGATACCTTTCGCTCATGGACATCTGTGACACCAAAGGTATCCCATGCGATGGCAGCCAGGAATGAGAGGTGAATAGAAGGTACTGACTGACTCTTAAGCCAAGTTAACACAAACAAGAGGGTGCCTACTCTTTAAGTATAATCGATACATTACACAATGCGACTTTTTTGATATTTAGCGAAGTTGTTTATAGAGATGGAAATTAACTTATTAGACGCCTAAACGGTGAATACCTACTATTACCTACTACTAGATCGCTATCCGACTGTAAAATATTCCCCGGCACAGGGATGCTATTATCGGATATCATCTCGATGCTCGCCGTAACACTGTACTCGATTAACTCTCAAAACTCTGATCTGCTTTTGGTTCAATCGGGATTGCCCCTGGGCGTTTTATTTTATAATGCTGAATGGTTGAAAAACGTTTAGCTTGTAATGAATATTCTCCTTTCACAAGCTAGAAATAATAATTATAGAGCGCAAATAGGTAAAGGTGCATAATTCAATGAAAACAATCAAAGAACACGCAATTCCAACTGCTTACTAAGCTCTTTTGCTAACATTATTGTGTTTAGACATGACATAATCCTTTAACCCTGAGTTTCGGAATCATTCTGGCTCAACCAAATATCGACACACACTTACATTTATAATACCTACTCGTATTGTATCGCAATCCACGATATAAATCACGTTAATTTAACCTTTAAAATTCTCACATATTCTAGTTTCAAAATATTAAGCTACATTAAACTAATCAAGGTAGCTGCAGCCGACGAAGCGGGTGGCACATTTCATCGGATTATTTCCCTCTGAGCCTCCGACAAAAACTAAAGATTAAATCTTGATCAAACTGAATTTCGAGCACGTTCCAATCTGCAAATGTTTATCGAACCGTGAAGCGCTTTTATCGCTTAGACTAGTTTAAAGCGGAGAATATTTTCATGACGGATTTCGCCGCGGCGCTCGCAGCGCCGTCGCTCTTAGCATAATGGAACGCTGTCACAAAACGGAATGCGACTAATTGCACTGGAGGCTGTCACTGCCGCTTACATTCTGCTTCTTTTCGTTATCATTTCATCTGCTTTGACGTTTTAAACTTTATCACCGCCGCATACAAGCGAAAATTAGACGGACACCTTTCTTTTATTTGCTCAGCGGTAGCGTCATCCGACGACGATTTTAACGGAATTGAACTGCATTTCGTATGAATACTTCATACTGAATAACATATTTTTAGTAGGTGGTGTTTTAATTATAGAAATATTTTTCATAACCACTCAACTATTGAGATTTATCACGTTCGTTACGTAAAGTGCACACTGATTGAAACCAGCGACACGTCACACTTCCATTTTTATACAGGTAGGTACTGCGCGAATTGTTCAGGAAAAAACACAATCCGCTAATCATTGAACGGCTGAGCCCGGCTTAGCAGGGATCCATTTGGTCCATCCGGAATGATCTCATAAAACATTCAACGTAATCACGGTAATGGTCCCATTAAATTATTTCACAGTTTCCACGGCAGGCGAGTTACATCCGAACATTCCGAGCCAAGGAGTCATAATTAGCTTTACCACGAAAACAATAACCACGGCGGGGATACAAGCCCTCTTTCGCTATCTCCTTGGATTATTTCATTCAATACCTACTTACATTTTTTGCTACTGAAATGAAATTCCAGTGCCTATCAACAAACAATAACTTGTTCAGTAGCCTGCTCAAAGAATCCATAATACAATATTATGCAGATATAGAATATGTCTTCTATTTCAGCTTGCCCTGGCTCGCAAAAGACATTATCTTTCCCGAATGTTGTGGATTATACTAAAGGTTTATATCAAAACTAAATTGCGTAAAAGTAATGCCGGCATTGAATATTAAAGGTTAAATGAAAACCGTCGTCCCGACCCCTCGCTCCAATCGCTTAGCCGTCAGTTGCCAGCGGATTTAATTACAGATGAGCCGCGGACGGCAATGTTGTGTTTGACAGCCGCCGATAAGTAATTTAATTTGGAGCATCTAATCGGATTTCCATGGCGCTGCTACCTTGGCTGCCGCACATGCGGAAGACCCCTCGTCACGAGATGTCGTCTCGGGTGTTCAATATCGTTTATGATATCAGTTACCTCAGCTTTTGTATCTTTTCACGGTTCGATGAAATCTTTAGAACCATTGCGAAAAATTATATTGTCCACGCGCCCAAAATTAAAGTCTACTTAAGTCCAGATACCTCAGTACGTAGTTAAATAGTCGTTCAGGTTCATTTTCCGCCTGGTGAGATTAGAATTTAATTGCCAGCGTAGGTGTAGGACGTTCTTGATAAAACCACCTATTCTCCGAAATCAACAGTCGAGATAAGATGCTGAGTGCTCCCCACCAACAGTCGGTCTTCCGGCTACCTGCGCTAAATGACCTTCAACGTCACCACCATATTCACGGCCCGCGGCCCCATGGCCGCTTCAGGCATACAAATGTGAGAATAAAAGCTACACTTTTTAGGAACATTGGATCGACGCCAACATTTAAAATCCACTTAACTTGTACAAATGCAAGAGATTAAGTATCTACTAAATTGATATTTTATTGTGCACAGTACTTGCCGGAGTGGCTCATGTTTTGTACATGGCAATTTTTGCTGCACATATTGTGCCCCGCGCGGCATTCCGGCAAATATGGTGATAGCGAGGCCAGCACTCGTATGGAATTTAATAATTTTTTTTCGCGTATACAAAATTGCAAAATAAGCGCTACCTCCGTTGTCCGTTCAACAGCTTTTGTTGAATTATTCTTGTCACTGAAATATTTGTAACAAAAATATGGTGTACATTTTTTCGGGATTTAAGCTGACTTGTAATGGTAACGCCCATGACAACTATGACCAGACGAGAAAACCCTCAAATCCGGTGTAGCATGGTTACTACCGTTAGCAGAAGGTATGACTCCTGTTGTTGTTACAAATATTCCAATGAGTAGTTGTCGGTAAATGTTTTGGCCTGTTTCGATCACAGGTGTATATTGCTTGCTTTCATTGAAGACTAAGATCATCGCCAAAAAGCCACACGTACATACATAGATAATCATTGATATACAAGTAAAATCCCTATGTAGATAAAATAAAATTAATATAAATTACATACAGACAAGATTTATACAACAACGTACAGAAGAGACATGAAAACATCCATAACACCCGTAATTCGCACTCCATATTTTACTTGAATTCATAATGTTGTTCCCGGCCGCATAAAATATTAATTCCGGGGTCAGCTAATGGTGTGTGCCCTTTCTCACATCCCCTTCCCGATTACCGCCGGCTCATTAATGTACCAGATGATAAAGAGGCTCCGTAGCGAGCGAGGCGCGGGGCTCCAGTGAAGTCCTCCGCAAACACTCCGGCCCGCAATAGGCCATCTCTCGCGTACCGGATTAATAAAGACTGCGAGGCGGCCTCATGACGCAATAGAGCGCATTCAAGTAGAACGCTGGTTACCGGCGCCGATCTGCCAGCGCTTATCGGCGCAGGTCGTCGGCGCAGGTATAAGCGCCGATAGGTGCCGATAAGCGCCGACAAGTTCCGACCTGAGGTTA
>DWJQ01000577.1:0-13638 GCA_018248915.1 Hesperia meskei straton | reverse complement strand
TGACACTTAAGTGGGTGAAATAAAGGGGTGAAGTTTAAACGAAATTCACGCGGGCGAAGCCGCTGGCAAAAGCTAGTTAAAAATAAAATTAAAATAATCTAGGGTTCAGTTACAAATAACTGATATTTTTTATTAACGATTCAACTCACAGGGAGGTTTTACGCTTTAGAATGATTTTAGCCTTGTAGGTATTGTTGGTGTAATTTAAAGGAAGTGGACCGATCAGTAGGGTAGCGGGCTAGCGGGTTAATTGACCGCCCGGTCGACTGCGAGAGATTGCTTACATTACTCTTTTGTGGACCGGCAGTGCAAAATGATCGATGGTGTTTCGAAGATGTGCCTACTGCTTGTTTGTACCGACATAAATCGGCTCTGGTTTCATGAATTTTAAATACACCGTCGGAATGATCCCAAACTTAATCTACAAAACATGCTCGAGTGTCGTCGTGTTATATCTAGCCACCTTGGTAGCAAAGGCCAGTGTTTGCTTTCCAATGATACGTTCCTGTGTACAGCCTTGTGTATCCTGTCCCTAAAAAATACAAACACTTCGTATAATCTGTGACCTTTTCGAGTTAGTAAGTGGCGGGTTGGACCCCATGTTTACCTCTATTGTCCGTTGACGTATCAATGGAGCACCAGCCTTTTGTAGGGGGCCGCCGCGCCAGAGATTACCTGGGTGAAAGATTTGTCGTTGTATTTTTTATTTATGTCGAAGAGCCCGACCGGATTTTGTGTGGATATAATTTGGTTTTACATCGATACGGTGGCGGTGTTAAGAAAAGTGGGTAATAATAATTTTTATAGTCTGCTTAAGTTAATGGTTACGCTATTGTAATACTAAAAAAATAACGGTACACAGTCATAATCCTCCACTAGGATTCCCGTGGGCATCATGGACAAAACATCACGAGAGCAATTAAAATGATTCAAATTTAGAAATCGCTGGATTGGCTTTTTGACCATTGGGTACGTCATTGAGGTCGTCAATTGTGAGTTTGTATCAATCAGCTTTTCTATGTCGTCAGTGAAATACCTACTTATTTTCGAGGTGCAAGTAACATAATTTAAAGTAATATTTTATATTAGGTTGTTACTCCTTGTAGTTTACTGCGTAAGATATAAGATGTACAGAGCGTTGATCTCGTTAACCAACGGTTTCAAATGCGGCAGCTGGGAGGAGAATATTAAGAAAGAGCTTATATTTATTCACCGTGTAGCTCACACAAAGGAACACAAATAGGCCGTTTCGTCTGAATTCACACACACAAATGGCTAATATAATTCATCCGCTCGCGCCGCCAGAAAAAATGACCCAATAGCTAAAGTAACTCCTTGCAAAGCCGTAGTAAAAACACGATGGATGGACAAATTTGCGCTTAGCTTAGTGACTTATTTATCACTCGGGCTTCCTTAATTAACGAATTTTGTGCTAGCTGGCGAAACAACCGCAGATTTCTTTCCAAATATATTTTTTCTTCCTTGAAATCCTAAAGTACAAGTCTGTTCTAATATTCATTAGCATCGTGACAGGCGAGATATTCTCCCTAATTATTCATCGGCCCGTCGGTAAAACGGCGGCCGCTCCGCCTCTTAAATGGAGAAGAAAATGAAAAAGTTTCGAACATAACAAGTGAAGCGTGTCAGGGCCCGTGAGCTATTCATGAGTGACTTAAAACTTGACGGAGAAAGTTTTTGAGGGCTATTTTGATTACTGTGGTCGGTGCAACACTCTATGGATAAAAAGTAGGCAATTTTTTAGCAAACCGCTGTAAACGTGGAAATTCCGAAGCAATGTAGAGTTCCAAAGATTGCGCTCTCAAGCAATGCACGCATAGACCGTTCATTGCCACGTCTTTACCAATGTTCCTGCTCGTCTTTGATTTGTTGTAACACTGTTTAATCACTCAGCAATATTAATATTTATTTTATATAAGTGTTAGTGGACTGTAACAAGTTGCTGACTTGGTCAGAGTATTCATAACTCGGCCGGCGCATCTATTCGCGGCCACTGGAGTTTTCAGCGGATCTGTGCTATTTCAGTCAACTTTGCAAAGTTTCTTAACAGCTTCTTTGAGAGCTCGTTGAAATCAAGTAAAACCGAGTTATGTTCGTTGCAAACTATGGTACCTACTCAAGTTTACTTACACCCTATGTTTGTATGTAAAACTAAACTTGTAGGTACAAAATAATAACGCTTACTCCAGGGACGCTGATTATTGAAATTTATAGTAATAGCAAGCAACAAATAAATCATATCCGTACAATATTGGCATTAATTTGTATAGTAACGCTCTGCGCACAAAATTAGTCTACTCTCTGATTCTATCATCATAAAGATTTCTTGTGATCCTGTACTTGAGCAGTCTAAACAAACTTTTAAATTAAAACCTGTCAAGTCAGAGAGTTGCTTTTTAAAAATGTTTCATGTACCAACTATTTTCATTAATTAGTTACGCGAAGTTTCCCGAGGAAGTGTTAACGATGATCTAAGCAATATACGAGTTTGGAAGTTCACGGGAGGCGCACAATATGCGGTGTGTTCCGTGATTTGATCCTCCTACTTAAATATACTTAACCTTATAGTGGTGTAGGTAACATGTATGTACAATCTGCAGGAGTATGCAACAAATACTATAATCCTAAGTCTGATCGTCTCTAACTATCCGAAATACGGATACAATCGGTACATTTATCCTTTTTATATTTTAATTTGTAACGAGATCTAGATGAAACCAACAAAATTTTGCCTTAGCTTATTAAAATTTAATTGCTTGGAAAATAGATACCGTACTAATAAATAGAGAAAATAAAACCGTAACGATGAATGGAGATACTTTTTAATAGGTACGCTAGGGAATGGTTATGAAAAAAAAAGAATTCCACGTGGGCTTAGACGTAGGCGGATAGCTAGTTTTATATAAAGACACAGATTTACATCGCACGAAGTTAAGGGTAAATGAAGAATACCTACGTGTTATTAGTTAGTTAGAATACAGACTGTACTAACATTAATTTTTACTTTTAACCGAAGTCTTGCTATGTACCAGTTTTCTCTGTTACGACGTAGCATGGGGCCCTGGGGTGATAATTAATACAAGTCGGACTTCTGTACAGAATACTTGGCGGGTAAAGTTAGATTAAACGTTGCATCGACGCGTAGTAAGCGCGCGTTATACGACTGTTGTTGGTTAACGGCGTATTGTATTGCAAATTAGTTTGCGTTGAATATATTTCCAAGAATTCCAAATGAATAAGGAAGTTAAGCTTTTAGGATGTTTTGAGGTAATTTTGTAGCGTAATTCAGAATATTGCATGTGCTTTTGATGAATCTAATTCGACTGTAACGTCAGGTCGTTCAAATAAGTTAAGTTCCCATGCAGACGAAAGACCACTGGATTATATGCTATATTTTCACTGCAATAAAAAAAAACAATATTTTTCAACAGAAAAGGATTGGCCAGATTTTACATAAAGATTTCTTTTTCCTCAACCGGACTGGAACTTTATTTTGTAACAAAAAGTTCGGCCCATGAGATTCATGTCTGCGGTAAATTAACAAAGTTCTACACAGCAACAGAACTGAACTCACAGAAATCAGACCCCCGGGAGTGGTAATTAGTGTCAATGGACGTTCTAATATTGAGGAGGGTCTGGTTGGTCGTCTTTTGATTATTATTATCTGTGTTTTTAAGACTACACACTATGGTTGAATCTACGTCTGAAATGGGTTTTATGCAATCGAATGTTTTGATACTGACTAGAAACTGCTCAGACTTTTGGACCTATTTATATTAAACGTTTGGTACAATAATTCGTATATCTTCTGTGCAAAATAACTATTGGGAAAATCATATAATATATGTTAAAAAAGATAAAAGATTAGAATTTTCATCACACACAGTCACAGATATACTGATTCAGTGTGAATCTCAACACCAAAGAACGCTTGTACCTATGTTGTGGTCAGAGTTTAAACGTTTATTACAAATAGTTGTTTCGAAAAAAACGGATCCAAAGCACAGTTTATGTCGGTAGTGTTCAAATTGCATGAGTAAAAATCCGTGTGTAGTCCAATTCAATGAAGGAATAAATGGGAGTAGTGCCTATTCCTCTTTTATTAGTGTGCAGAATTTGATCCTGAATGTTTCACTGGTATTGAGTTGCTACCGGGAAAAAGGTTCAAATAGCAAAAGACCTCGCGTGTGTTTAGAATCGCATGTCAGGCGGCCGCGAGCTGAATATACGAGTATCGGCGTCTGTTGGAACTGAATAGTTGGAGAATATTCGTGTTAGATGATTCTTTGAACGCGCAACCCAGTAAAAGTGGCTCTCGAATACTGCTTTCGTTTATTTCCTTGTTCTGTTTTATTAGTTTTTTAGCTGTTGCTTCTAATGTAGCTATTCCACACGAGAGTTAACACGACTTTTTACCCTGTTCTCGGTTCAGTTAACTTAGAGAGAGTCATTGTTCCAAATGTTTTTGTCGATTTTTGTTTTCAGTTTATCATTTATTGCGTTAATTGACGAGTTTCATTGTACGCTATTGTTTCAGCATTTTTTCTCGTCAATTTCACCAAACTTCATGGTAGATAATTTGCCTTTTGTAATTAAGCAAATAGCTACATGCCAGAGATAATGACTATGCTATAATTTTTATAGCAATAAAATAACTAATCTAATTTAATTACCATTGTCCTTAATACGAATTTCCATAGTGTCTGTTTCAAAATTCAATCCTCTTAGCAGTGAAATATTGCAAAACCGCTGAGAGCACCTCAGCTGACATCTTCCACTCATAAACCGCCTTCTTATCAAATTCCATCTTCATTATAGTTAAGAGTTGTTGCCGTGATTTCGTGTTTGATCAGTGGGTGGGTGTGTATCTATTTGCTTAATAAAGTAATTATGCCGTTTTCCATCAAAATCCTAGTAATTAAATTATTTGGTATGGCCGAATTTGATGTTCATGTTATCTCGTCTGTAAGGTTAAAATCTTCATCTAGTCTTCAACTACATTCATTGCCTTTATCATGCATAAGTTCGACGTTCTCAACTTCTTAGAAATTTAATCTTGTATAAATGTTTTCTTCATTTCGAAAATAATCTTAAATCAAATTTAAGTCGACACTCAACGAAAATTGGGACAAAAATGAATGCAATTAACGTTTCAAATGTTTCTTTTTCATTTCGTTTTCCCTCAGAGTTTTTTCGCCTCATAACATGCTCCGATATTTTAATTTGACGCTTTCCATTTTCATATTAATATAAAAGCAATTTTTATACTTTACTGTTATTGTGAAGAGCTCTTCTTCCAGAGTATTGCTACAAAACGATTGTGAGATTAACTTGAAATGTTCAGGTAATTCCTTGGTTCTTACCTCGGCTCAAATATTAATACTAACTGAACATCACAAGGGTTTCCAAGATATCAAGCTTAAACCTGCCTCCATAGCCTCACTTATTCATTAAAATCGATATTTCAACATCAGATATATAATTACTTTGTTTAAATACTCCTAATCTTTTCCTTTGACCGAAAGGTTTCTAATTTTGTAAGCATTATACTATATGTTTCTATTAATATTTGTACATTTGTAAAATCATCAATTACCTATATAATTCGAAAATGGCAATTCTTGTAAGTCAGTATTTTGCATATTGTGAAGATATTTTTTCAATACGACGAAATTTTTTAATCGTCCTTGTACAAGATAAATTTAATAAAATGCCAGAGGTAATTGTCAGTACTAATATATGTATTTAAATTTAAATTGCTGTCTATTTTGAAATATTGTCTCATTGAAACAGCGTTTGAATTAACTAAGTTTGCTTGGCTGGTTTCACTTTCTAATGTAATACGCAGAAAATCTCCTCGCACATGGAGAATGTTTAACGTTACAAGGCAAATATGTATCAACACGTCGGTACCATAAGACAAACATTACGAGCTCGTCTGGCACGTTGTTGTCGCGTTTCAGCGATCTTAGACTTACCAGAGGTACCTCTACTGATGCCGTTTTGACAAACATTAGAAATTGTAGAAATAAGTATTGTGTGGTACTGAACAGTATCCCTTTTTTGTAAATAGCTAACTAGCAAACGTTATTTTATGAATGAATCGTAAAAACAATAACTCCAAATCCATCACGAGATGCCTTGTAAATCAAAATGGAGGCTTTCCGCTTTCTTCCTTAAACTAATGTTAACGTTACAAACCATGCACATATTTTTTTCTTTACAAGGACATTGGAATTTTTATCAGATTTATTCAGTCTTTAATCACTTACAATATTATTTTGTTATGTAATATTCTCGGAAACTTCAAAATGTAGCTCTTCGATTTCTGACGATTCAAGCTGAAATCAATAGAAGCGGAAAGCATTATCAATTATAGAAGCATCGCTGTATGAACCGGTGCCAAATGGTTCACCAGTTTTAAAATTGTATTACAGGTCGACTCATATTTTATTTGGCGCGCCGTATTTCGGACGTAATCTGATTTTGTGGGCGAACATTTTATGTACTCCTGCGAACTTTGATGTGGTTATTATGCTATCCGTGTAAGCTATTTGCTTACCTGGCAGCCGAAATGGTTGTAAATTAAAATTTATTGCGAGGGATCCTTCTATATTAAATTATATTAATAGTTTGCTCTTATAAATTGAGACGCAGTTATGCGGTCTTAGAAGATTTTCGATTATTGTTTACAATAGATGTTTGTGTCTTATTTGTGGCTTGATCCTCAATAAAGTGTGTGTTTTAGTACGTAATAACGAATTTTGCTATTGATGAATTCATAGGCTTTGGTAGGTATCATCTTTATAATTTAACTGTAACGTTCGTTTAAGTCAAAGTTTAAAAAGTAAGCGCGATTCAGGCGTAAGGCACCTCGTCTCCCAGCGACTTGACGGGAATTTAATTAGAGTATGCTGGACGCCTGAACGAAGTTTGACGTAAGCCACAGTCGCCGGCGAGTGCAAGTCATGGCATACTCACATGTATGCGTACGCTTTATTCTCAGGTTACTGTGAATAAGCTCTGTGAAGTAGGGCCTTCTTACATCCTCAGTTCATGTAAAGTCGTTGAACAAACAGCTCATGTGGTTATCATGAACAGTCCTTTCAATTGAAGATAGCTCGGCCATGTCACCTGTGAACAGGTAGTTCTAGATGGGTTGTTTGCTCAGAACATAAAAGTGTTCTGAACAAAAATTATCCTAATTTTTTTTTCTTTTTTTTACGACGAGAGCGGGAATTGCGTACGTACTTAGTATTTATTCTAATGAATAATAAGGAGTTGGAGGAGTTCAATTAATTATAATATAATTATATTTGTACGTTCTTACATTATCGTTTTCATCTATGAAGATGGTTAGCAGAGTACGTTTTGTTCCGTTCTTGGAAAACTACTTTACGAACAATCCTTTTAAGGTACATAAGGCAACTGCCATGCCGGTATCAAATATTTTGTTCTGTTACATTAACGAAACCATTTTAATTGAGTAAATAAAATATGAATTAATAAACATGGTTTTAGGTACAAGTATTTAATTCCATTTTGTTGGCCAATAACCATCAAAGAAGACGAAAAGCGGTCACCCTAGATGGATGTCATTAATCTAATACCGACTTGGCATTACCAAGTTTTATTATTCAGGACCGAAAAGCTTACTGAAAGTTCACAAACTTTTGTTTTAATAATTTTCATATCGTTAACTTTTTCACTAGTTAGTGTTTTGGAGTTGTGTTACTGTAAGTTATAGTTAAATTATTCTGGTTTAGAGTCATTTGTTTTATATTTTTTGTTGGTCATTAATTTAATTGAATGAATCTTAGGGACTTATTTCAAAGGAAGACTTCTTTAGGAAATCTACACTAAGTAATGTTAATAGGTAAGTAACAGCGACAGAGGTTTGATTTTGAGACGATCCCATCACTCAAATATTAATTTTAAAGTACGTAACCTTCCAGCTAGCTATTAATTAACATTCCAGTTTCCTTTCTTGAGGCTTCATACGTTGATCAACCATATTTGAAATCCAGAATGGCCATCATAATTATCGTCAATAAAGAGATTAGGCTTATAATAGCCTATTGAATAATACTTGCTTACACATGAATACATACATAGATGTACCATTGTGTGTATCCAATCATAAAGCTGCGAAGCTCGAAATATAATATCTTCAATTCAGATATGTATGTTGTGTACATGAGCAGATATGTCTCATTTAGGTAATGGTCTCCAAATGGAACAATATGAAGTAACGAGTTTTCGTGGCATAATTTTGTTTTGAATATGACGTCGGCGCCCAATGTTTGCATGAACCGACCGGACGGAGAGTTGTTCACGTTGCATTTTCAATGGAATTCCCCATTCGGCGAGGCGGAAGAGCGCGACATAATGATTGCGCACGACGGCACAAGCACGCCGGTGTAATGAATAGTTTCCACTCGCGTTTTCCGCCACATTACAAGGGCTTAGGCTGTAACCAGACGAGCAACTTTCGTTTCCGCCTCGACGTGTTTAGTTAGGGCGTTAGGCTGTTCACAAAGCTGCAATTTCCGTTTGTTGCTCACGAAGTTAGACTGCTTGTGTAAAGTTTTATTGAGGGAGCTCAGTGTATCGCAACTTACGTCTTCTGTCATGATTAAACATTTTGTATATGTATGTTTTTTGGATATTTTTTTATCAAAATGACTACTGAGCTCATAAGTCAGTCCATCCTTACATACGCCAAATTTATTTTAAATCATGAAGACGAAGATTATACTCATTCAAAATTGATTTTATCTATCTGTGCGCGTATATTTTCCACTCCGGAAGTAAACATGATACACTCGTTTGTCTTGTAAAAACAAAACATTATTTTAATGTAATAGGGTAACCATACTGTAATGTATTTTTAGGATGTATAATTACGACGGAATAAAAGTAACATCCATAACGGGTAAACATATTTTTATTGTTTTTCAATTAAGTTCATCGAGGTCGGAATTTGTTTATTTACCCTGTACGTTACACGTTGGAAATAGGTTGCCACGTATATTATAGACAACTCCAAGACTGGCCATTCTCCTACATCGTTACAATCAGGGAAAATCATATCCATAAATGCAAGGAAATCGTCCATACACAGTAGGTACATATATGTATACCTACACCACAATATTGTTGACAATAATCTTAACATATGACAATAATATTGCGGGCGGCGTTTCGTATTATTGTCAATGTTAATGTAAACTTTACCATTAATTGACAATTGAAGTCAATGGTAAGATTATTGCCGATAATATTGCGGTGTGTGCGGCTAATTTATCAATTAAATGATGTTACATAATATTATATAATTAAATATTCAGTTTGTTTAGCAGCAGATGCAGTTGAAATGCTTTAAGATTATTAATATAGTAGTCGAACAAGTACAAATAAACATGTTTCGATCGTAAACAGACGACATGTCGCTAAGTGCATTAGCGAGATTAGCTCGGGACGTGACGGGACGCCGCGCGCCGTTCAAACAACGCTCTGCCGACATCTGTGACTGTACCCTATTTGACTAAGTTTTATTATTTGTCCAGCTGAATCGAGCCTCGGTCCTATTATTGCTGGTGACTTCGCTGCGCTCGAAATTCACCGTAAAGCATCGTGTCGAAGAGTTATTTCACTTTGACGTTCGTCAATGTTTTATGAATGCGGTTTTAGTGTGTTCGACAGTTTTACTGACATTGACCTCAAAAATGTGGGCCATTATTTGTAATTTTAAATGAGTAAGTTGTAATAAAGTTAAATAATAATATGCATAAAAAGTGACCAATTTTCACCCCACGACACAGGTATTATCACCGAATCGAAATAAAGTGTAGGTTGGTACTGATAACATTCAAATAGGTACGTGAATTAACTTTGTCAAAGAAAAAAAATAAGGGTACCATACAAATGAAATCCATTAATTATATTCATTATTAAAGTAACCCATGTACGTATGTATACCCTCCACAAATCAGATTAAAATGACCTCAACCAGCCAACCAAGAGTAGAGACAGAGATATACACACAATGATATTATATGATACACAATAATAAATAATGGGCTATTAATCGTTGAACCCACAACACGCAAAATAATGAAAACAAGTAGACAGAGTCGTGTCCAGCAAGCACTGTTCTCTATGATTACGAAATCGTCACTCGACGACATAAAGTATCTACCATTAACATACTAAAATATGTCCTAGGCAAAGATGTATTAAATATCTAGATGGAACATCGAATCCGCGAAAACGTGTCAAAAAGTTGTGGCCATCTGTTGGCCACAACTTTTATATCATTACGCACAGATTACGCACACATAGACAATAAATGAACGCGAAAAAGATCGCCTACACGCACACATGCTTGATAATGTTGCCTTGTTTTTTTTTTGTTTTCATTGCAGGGCGACGCTCAATCTATTTATTTAAAACATTGGTCCTAGGTATATCATGGACATAATAACGCTATGTGTTTTAATCCACAAAGGTTCGTTTGAATTTATTAATGAATAATTCACAGCAGGCCCAAAATAAATTAAACAATTCACTGACCTGTTTTAATTTGCCATTTAAATGTATCCATAACAATTAATGAAGCTCTACCCGGGCTTTGCAAGTTTTGACGAGCTTTAATCATAAAAGCATCCTAATATGAACGATGCGGAAGTTATGCGGATAGTTGGAAGAATCAGCGAAGTCGTTAAATGGGGTTAAGACGCAATAGGATTTAAGGCGTACGAAGGAGATATGTCTGCAAAAAGTTGGTACATGATGTTCCTAACTCTTTTGTTTTTAAGTTAACAGAATTCTTCACTTCTTCCTATCGTATCAGTAAGAGTAATTAAGTCTTAGCAATATCTACTATGACTTATTTGATTATCTGGTTAAACACATTAAATTATATTGTAGGTACTACATTAAATTATATTGTAGCTATTGTCCGTGGCATGGCCCATGTAGAAATATCCCACTGATTTTCAAACAAACCTTCATTATCTCGATAATTCTCGAATGTTAGATGTCTACTAACTTTAAATTACCGCCCTGTTAAATTTCACATTTATTCGTCATGCCGTTTTCTATATTTCGTAATGAGTTAGTGACCTTTGGCTGTTATATTGATGTAGAGTTAGTTTTATCTTAAATTTACCTATTGCCTTAGAGATTCCCTGAATCCCGGTGTGACCTATGCTGTGTTATACCTCCTCACACGGCGACAGGTACTATCATCGCATAGCGACCCAGCCTACAACCCTACGTCCCATAAAAACATACCATACCATATAACCGATCATTGCGTTACATTACGGTATATTATCTGAATATGAATATCTCCTATTATATCCATCAATTTGCCATAAAACGTCTGGCTTTCGCCTTTCCCATCCCTATTTTTTTATATGTTGAGGCACTTACAAAAGGATAACAGCGAATCAATAAGCATTAAAGAGATATTATATTTTGGAAATGTGAGCTGTACGAATATCGGATAATCGGTTCCAGATGTGTAGGTATAAAACTTGGCGCACTCAAAACGTTCAGCGAGAAGCTAGGATATGGTCATATTAAAGAACGATTTCTAATATTATAAATACGAAAAAAGGTAATCTTATCTGTCTGAAAGTGAACCTTAGCAAAGGACAAAGGTTGCTTTCTGCACCAAAAACGGGGTTTTAGGAGTTTGATATAGGGGTTGAAAGTTCATCATTATTACAGATTAACATTGTAATAAGGCACTTGGTATATCATATGGAAATGTTTAACGGGGTGACATGTTTTTAACAGTTCATTGGATACTTTATTTTTATCGCATCTTCGCTTACCGCCTGCGGTTTAATCGTTCGGTGGTCGATAAATTGGCCCAATAATCTTCAGGCTTATTGATTATGTGTTCACGTATTCCTCCATATCTCTCGCAGAATGGATCCTGCAGTTAATGTACACAAGAAGGGGATTATTTGTTTTGAAGAAGCACTAACACAACAGTATCCTAAATCAAAGTAAATGTATTTTATGACTTTTATTTATTTTTCCTGTTATGTAGGTATTTTAGATACATACACAATTTAATAAAGTAAAGAGGGTAAGGTTCGTATCGTAATTTGAACGTAAATGATACATACTGTGACTTTTGTTCTTCCAAAATCTGGCTGTAATGAAGTTCGTATGTTAACTGATCCCTCCATCTTACGGATCTAAGCTGTTGTTTCAGGCGTCTATAACATCTTATCTTAGCCCTAATACGGGGAGAATCAAAACTTAGTTCACTACTAACGTCGTTGAAATCTGCCTAATGTCTTTGTATCCACAATTTGAATTCTCACAGCTTTGCAACGCTTCAAAGTTAGTGAACGTAGCTTCAAAGTTGGAACGAATGATACAATTTCATACGCTCCTATTACATAAAATTACGCTGTAATGTCGTAGAGATCTAGCTCAAAACAAAAAGGTAACAGGTATCCATTTAACACCACATCAACTTAAACTTTATAATATGGAAATACTTTACATCCGCGTAATTCAGTTGGTAGAGCGTATTTTATCGGGAACGTTCGAAAAGAAATCATTGGGCGTACTGCGTACTGGTTGTACCATCGACGAGATATTTCTTTACGAAAACTAAATAATATTTTTGTGATTATCATTAAGAACTTGACAGCATTGAGAGCTTGTGTAAGTTGTTGGATTTTGGGATTTTTATGAGTTCTCATTAAACAAAAACAATAAGTGGTTTGTAAAATTTCAATGTTCATAAAATTTTTAAATCCCGAAAATATGTCTACGAATAACTACTAAAAGTAAAATCGTAGGTCTGTCACTCGTAATGTTAAGGTTTCACATTGTTGATGAGGAACTTTTCTTTGCTCGTTTTTGTTTAATTGAAGATCGTAAATTAAACATTAAAATCATGTCAGTAAATGAGTTGATCTGAGTTGAAATATCTCGAAAATGTAAGGAAAATTTGTATAAAGTTGCAAATAGTAACCGCGTTAGTAGCCCATCATAGCTCGGATACCGTCCATCTTTGTTATTCGTCGGTGAAACAAGTAACTCAGGTAGTTACCGCGAGTTGGGATAGCGTATGGATTTATAGAGGCTATCCGAAGAGCTCCAAATCTATATTTTTTCCCCTCCGGCAGATGATCTACTGTTTTTGTTCCCGTCATTTGAATTTCAAATGTTCCGGTCGACGTGTTTAACTTTCGAAGTATTCGGAAGCGCTAAGTGCACACACATTAGATATCGGAAGTTTTTTGGCCTCTGTTAAGGTGTTTGCTGACAAATGACGGGAGTTTTGTGTCTTTTTGTTGTTTTGAATCCTGGGTATGTGTTGTTGTCGTGAAGAAATAATGTTTTGGCAGTCGAACCATACAAGAAACAAAATTAAAGTCCTCCTCCTGTTGAGGGATGCTTATTTCAGGTTTAAAAGGAATTAAAAACAAATATCGGCATATTTTATCTTCCAGCTTATTTACTACATATACACTGGAGATTACATTGATATCATGTTTGTTTTCCGGCTCTACAAATCAAAAAACCGGCCAAGTGAGTTGGACTCGCGCACGAAGGGTTCCGTACCATTATGTATAAAACGCC
>DWJQ01000576.1:0-13647 GCA_018248915.1 Hesperia meskei straton | reverse complement strand
GACGTTATTCCACACAGAAATGTAAAAACTAAATTAAGTATTTTGAGAAAATTGAGGAACAATTTTTGGCAAGTGCCCGCTAAGCCCGCTATGCCGTCTAAAAATTGGTTTCGTCTATCTATCTCGCTCTACCATACGTGTTATCATATGTTTTGCTCTTTTGCATTTCCAATCTATCTAAACGTCAGTGTATGCTATATCTATGGGCACGACCAAGTCTTACTTAATCTGCATGTTACCACAGTTACATTTATGTAAAGTCTCAACACTAGCAGTTTTGAGAAGCCTTCCGCTGCCGCTCGTAACAACTGTGACCGACCTAGAATTACTAGACTCAAAGGGACTAGGATGGTTAGGTTAGATGGTTTAAGTGTCACTTTACCATCAAAGGATGGTTAGTCCAGTTAATAGATGGTAGGTATTAGAATTTAGAATATTAGTTGGTTAGTTTGTTAATAAGTGTGAGGATAGGGACTGTTAGTGATAATTAGTCCTGTTAGTTAATGTTAGTAATAGTAATAGCTGGACTATTAGTTATTGTTAGAATGAGTCTCGTTTTAATTCGGTCAGAGATGCTTAATCAAATCAGCGGAAGGGTGGTGCTACATGCTCGATAATCATCTCAAATCCATAAGAATCCTCCATCCATTACTAAAAACTAAAACCTGTAATAGCCAAACAAAACAATCTCACACACAATGTAACACAATGTGTCCCGCCTACCAAACGAGCGAACTAGGCTGAGCGATTATGTGACATTTATTTTAATTACTTCTAACTTTGTTTCTCTCACTTCCTTCATTTGTGACTGAAGTCATATCTAGCTATCTCGCTTTAACGTTATTCGTACGCGTAATATTCCTCATTACGTGTATTCCCGTAATAAGGTTTAACCATACGTTTAATAGAAATGAAAGATATCCGTATTATACCTGTGAAATACAAATATCAAAATTATGTTTGTAAAAATAAAATGGGATATTGAAAATAGGCAGGTTTATTTCTAAAATTTTGATTCAATTCCATAATTTTATAAAAATATGAGTTCATCATCTATTTGCAAATCAATACAAACAATTGTGTCAATTTAAAATATAGAATATAATATCATCTACCGGTTTTCATCGGCAGTAGGTAGTAGGTACCTGTGTGTGGTGTGTCTACTCGTAGTATCTGTTAATTAATTAAATAAACAAAAAATCATTTATTTAATTAATCGACGTATTCTCTCAAAAATGTGATACTGTCCAACATCCATGCGAACTAAAGCAGAACTCGCCTCAAAATAAATAAATAAATAACGCGACACACTCATATTCCCAAACTGGGATTCCCTAAGTCGAGGTTGACATAGACAACACGTAAGAAAAGAACACACACATAAACACAAACTGAAATGTGTTTGCGTAATTCGTAATGTATTCCCGTAAATTCGAATCCAACAAAGAAGTCGTTGGAACGGTTGGAACGGCCATCTCAGCAATATGTCGACTGGCAACCAGTTGACGGCATCAGCTCAAGCTAATGGCGCGACAACACAGGACCCGTATCAGTTAGGAGTGTTGCCAGCTACGACGTAAATAAAGAGAGCGGAACTCCTAGCAACACTTAATAATAAATTCCCTTTTTATGGCACTTCCCAAGTCATAAGCGGCAGCGGGTGGCACGCCAAGAGCAAGTTCGGGTTTAATTGTTATTGTTACTGTTATGATGTCAATTGATGAGTAAATTTTCAACAGCGTTAACGTTACAGAGTTAAAGGGTTTAGCACGCTTACCACATCGCACCACGGCTTATAGCAATTTGAAGAAACTGCCTAGCAAAATTTACAGTAAATTCTATGAGACAGGAGACTAGTGTGTGCTATTCGCCGGCTATCAACCACACTTCATCTTCTCATGGATGGATACAATAGCTGAATATTGTAGAACAGGCATCGAAATTTAATTCTTAGATTTTCCATGGGTGACTACTACTTATCTACTTAATAAGTCAATAATTATTATAAACATTTCTTGGAGAAGCTGCCTTGATTCAGAATGAATTTACAAACAATTGAAGTTTATAAAAAGCCCAAAAATCTATATTTAAAAAGAAAAATTATATCCATTATATAGATTAACTAGCGGTCCGCCCGCGGTTTCACCCGCGTGGATCCCGTTCTCGTGGGTATATGCACCTTCATAAAACCTTCCTCTTGAATCACTCTACCTATTACAAAAACCGCATCAAA
Organism: Hesperia meskei straton; assembly: GCA_018248915.1. NCBI lineage: Eukaryota > Metazoa > Arthropoda > Insecta > Lepidoptera > Hesperiidae > Hesperia > Hesperia meskei. The sequence continues at coordinate 11,414 of DWJQ01000576.1, read as the reverse complement.
ATCAGTTGCGTAATTTTAAAGATTTAAGCATACAGACAAACAGACAGACGGACAAAAATAGCGACTTTGTTTTATACTATGTAGTGAAATAAGATTACTCGTCATCATTCATCATGTAAATGAAATATCTATATCATATATCTGTATACATATTGTCAGTAAACTGGAGCACAGGAAATTCTATCGTGTATTGTCTGAGAGGGTAACGGAAACACGTCATCAATGTCGGCCATAACATGTGATGTCATGTCCATGCTTACTATATTGATAATAATAAAGTAAATATTGGATCATTATGAATGTAATAAAACATGATCTTCACACTTAATTTAACTTTACACTACGAATTCTTTTTTCTTCTTTTCTTGTTCTCTCTCTTTTATCTCCCATCCACATAATATGTTTTTTTTTCATTTTTTATAACTCGCTACCTCTCACCCGCGACGCCGGCGGCGAGTGAAGACATTGGGGAGGATTTGGTCGATTGCCAGCCGCGTCGTGTGAAGCGACATTGTGTCTTCATTCCGTCGAGAACTCGATTTGCTCGGTATAATGAGCGGGATGAGTCGTTATGGCTTCCCGTCATCCCGCATCCCGGGACCCCGCGGGCTTGGCGCGCGGCCGCCGCCCGTCTGATGCACGTCGTCAACTAGCTTTACAGGAAACACCTCCTGCCAAATGCTTCATATAGGATGCGTAACTTTAAAGTTTAAGCATAGGTTTTTAGGTGACTGTGCTTGAGAACTTTGTTTATTACAAGCGTATATTTAACTTCCGGTGTTTGTATGTAGATATATTCGGGTAAAATCTTGCTAATAAATACATACTTCTATACTTACTTCAACCAGGTATTCTATTTGGATTGAATACAAACTACGTTTAGTTTTGACGAAAATGCATGGTTTGCTAACTAAAGAAGTAAAATTTTAAAAATAATTTTCAAAAACAAGCTCTTATTTAAGGCACTAAAATGAATCGAACTCAACAATTAATTACTAACTTTTATTATTATTCAACAGGTATATTTAGATAAACTTATTAAGTTAAGCTGTGTAGATGAATAATAACTATTTTATAAAATTCACACTTAATAAAATATTGGTAACAAGTGTGATGTATTCCAACACGCTCCTACTAAGACTGATCGTATCACATGAATCACATCACGTCGTTACAATTTATGCAAAACGCGGAGGACGTAAGGGTTTATTCCACGCGGCGGGACCACGGTAATAATTTAGTTAGGAGCGTGTAAACTTTAGCGTTAGTTGGTAACGAAATAAGCAAATCCATTTTGGCAAGCTGATAGGGTCTGAGAGTTGCGCTCGTTTGCGCGTCGCGGTGAGACGAAAACATTGCATTAGTTTGAAAGCTGTACGGGAAGCAACTGACCACAGACTGACGGGATATTAGATTTCAGTTCGAGGTTTAATATGGTTTCGAACAAATTAATGTCAATGATACAATACTGAATCTATTTCTCGTTGTATCCAATCAATAGCTTTGTTTCTGGGAACAATGCTTTAGTAAGTTCGAAATAATTAATAATTTTAAATATGTAATAATATATCTTCAGAGTATACGTTTTGCTGTAAACGGCATAAAAGCGTAAAGCTGACATCATGATAACGACACAGTTAGACACCGGTCACAGACACGAAACGTTGTTCAATGATGGTTCAAAGTGAGTCCACATTTCATGTCTGTCAAAGGCGTTCATTGTGTGCATTGCTCGACCGCGCAATGCTTGAAGCAATAAAAAATAATAAAATAAAATCTACAGATCTACAGATGTAAATCTGTAGATTTTAGTTATCAATCTATATAAATGTTAGTATATATAAATTGAGGTGCGATTCAAGAAAATTTCCGATGACACGAGAAACCCAGACAATATGAATAATTATTTTCTTTTTATAAACGCCAGTAGCATTATTCCCGAAGCAAAATTTGGTTGCCTAGCACTTATTACAATTAGGTATATTCAATTTACACTGAAAATAGATATAATAATTAAGAAGAACTTAATAACACAGACGCTGAATTTCAGTTGTCAGGCAAATGTAATTCAGACGAGCAAAATATAATCTGTACAGATAAAAGACAAGTTGATCCGCCGGCACAAAACACTACAAACAGCGACGTTTAACAAAAACATGGGGCAGAACTAACGTAAAAACTTTGCCCCGGTGCAGCCCGCTTATCTCGGCCCCATTATCCCCGTTATCCCCGTTATGGACATAACCGGCTGCGATGGCCCCGTAACGCTTATCGCGAGTTTCAATTGGATCGCTTCGCACGAGTTGCGTCGCTCGATCTTATCGTTGTTTTGCTTCGCGTTATTGTGAGTTACGCGGCCGCCGTGTGCTGCATGCCTTATTTATCTGTGAAATCGATAAGTGGGAATTTAATTGGAAATACTAGGCGTTTTGGAAGCTGGTTCTCTTGTCTCACAAGACTCTCTTTCTAACATTGTGGTGGAAACATACAATTTTTTTTTCCTGTATGAAAGTACAAAAACATTTGATTATACGCCCGTTGAGAATAGTAACAGTATTAAATTTGGCACATTATACATATGCTGTATGTTGGGCGTTGAATTTTTTTGTTATATGTGCTGTGTGTGTTGAAATTTCGGATTTCCGTAAAATAATGTCTGATCAGTCTAATGCTATCCCTTCCTACACTTACAATTTATTAGATAAATATTCAACGTAAATTCGACTTCAGATTCACTAAAAAGATAGATATAACAAGTGAAAATTTTTACACCTAATCAGATTGAGTCTAAAAAAACTCAATACGAAGTTAAACTTCAAAAAAATCCGTACCTAAAAGAAATAACAAAAACGGAAAATGATTAAAAACAACCCAATGTTCGTTTTCACCGTAATTCCAGCCCTTGGAAAATAGGTTAGGGGTTACAAGAATTTTCATCGAAAATTTAAATATTATACAAGTATCAAGCACGGGTGTCCTGACCGGAAATTTTACAATTTGTCGACCCGGGCGGGGCTCGGCCGACCAGAAGCTAGTCAAATATTGTGCTGGGCTGAATACCCGTGAACCCTGGCCTATTGTAGTCTTTGCTCATTACCTCCTGCTTGGAGTACTCTACCTACGCTTCACTCCACCCTGGTTATCGTACGTTTTAAGCTATGTGATGGAAAGGATAATGTGTTTGTTTCTTTATGGCGGTCTACGAGTTTTATGTGAAACAATTTTAATAATTTTATTTTATCTATCGATTTATCATATTCAAAGAACACCACTGCTATGAACAATATTTTGATTAAAAAACGCGCTCAATTCGATTCATTCATTCAGGAGCTACGGTGTCACAGACAGACACACATACACGCATACAGACAGGTCTAACTTAGAACGTCTTAGAATGGCGAGTTGATTCATGGTATGAAGCAGTAGATAACATTAGGTGATTTTATTTCATCTTAATTCTTGTCTACCTCAGTCGGAAATCAAACCCTGAACCCGTCGGTGGATACCGTCCCCATATTCTGAAAAAGGTTTGTTCATAATGTTGTCAGTTTAGTGCGTGTAACCGACATAAAGTAACTGGAATACGCCATACCCTTTTTACTAGCAACAACACACTAAGCCCTTGGGAGGAAGACAATACAGTATCGGAAAATAAACTTTAAACTTTACGGAGTTCTTACTTAGGTTTAAATTCCAACGGCAGAATGTCGAAAAATATTTTTACAAAAATAACAAATTAAATTTAAACTGACATTAATACGGTAGATACCTGTTCCGTTGCGCGGGATTACCGCCACCGGAAGTGACGCCATATTAATTCGGAAATGTATCAGTAAAATACGCGAAAATGATTAACGGGCCCCAATTTCCTGCAGCTTTAAGCTTAGCGTCTGTTATTGAAATAAGCTTTATTTACATTTACGATAACAACGAAATCTGAGGTCATTATGTTAATTAATTTAGACAGTATCAGATTCTATAAATTATTATTAACGGTGTTTGCTTATTGTGTGGTATATTTACAAGTTATATTTTTCCTTCAATGTAAAAACATGGCATGGACGATATACCACATTTACAAAAAACAAAACTGTCACTCAAATGTCTTCCCCGGCCGGGCATCGAACCTGGTACACCGTTTCCTAAACAGGGTCAATAGCAATTAGGATACGAGATTGTCAACACCTAAATAACTCGAGGGATGTAGAATGCCTGATAAACGAAAACTATGGACTCGAAATGCAACTAAGACGTTATAAAAATATTAGGGATGCCAGGCATAATTATTATTACACTGAAATTGCAGGTTCAATCGTTTTGACTTGGACAAACTTTCATTTATAGAAAAATAGATTATCTTGTTACAACGCAAAACAATAAATTACTGTAGAAAAAATTCAAAAGTCGAATTCAAAACCTTCTCGAATCTTTAAATTTACAAAGGCAGCTCAAAATAAATTCAACAAGACGAGCTATTGAAAACATTGTCGGTTTGATTAAACCTTTCAATTGCAGTCGACAGCAAAAAATATTTCAGGTCATGTAACGAGTTCATTTGATACCACTGTCTGCAACACTATGTAAAGGTGGTCACACGAGTCCGCAATTTACATGTTGCATGTCGAAAATAAAACTTTTCATTGGAGTGGTAACGTTCGTTAACATTATCAGGTTATCTGTAGGTACCCTCTTTCGTATCTATTCTTGATTGTGTGCGTGAGACATACAAATGATGCAACGCACCAAATTAACGAGTACTTACGAGAACCTGGACGAAATTTTATAACTACGAAAATACACAGTGACGTTTTATCGCGATGACCATGTCACGCCAGATGAAATAATTAGGTAATAATTTATGATGCGCAAATTCATTTCTAACTAAAATAAAGATTTATACTCACTTTGCAAAATCAGAGATTTATAACGCTTTAACTGTAACGAGTTTTCTACATTAAAGCCTACAAAATTAGACCGTCATGAATGTCAATTTAACGAACTATCTACAAGTCGTTATTATACAGCCGACATATTCGTACCGCCCCGATACCGCCCGGCCAGCGTGGTCGCACCACACAAATGCCGCGAGCGCCACGACTTCCGACACGTAATTCCAGTTCCGACATTTAATAGCTCTCATTCGGCTTTCTATTTACAGAGCCGCTTATGAAATGACTTGTGTCAGCTACAAATTAAGTATTGAGTTCAGGAAAATAGATTCGATAGGGTCATTAGAATGACTATAATTGGTCCGCGAGTATCTAGCGACTTGTAGCGTTTCATATTATAACCTGCTCTTCCGCCACGGCTTAACCCGTGTATAATTTTTGTTTAAGTTTATCCCCCTCCTAATTCACGTACTAAAGACATAAAGATCATAATTGAATGTTTTCGTTTTAGTTGGTCCGTTGCGTCGTCGTTATAATGTACGCAGAGCTTAACACTATTATTGTCCAACAAAATACTGACTGTAATTTGATAATACCACCTAAGGTATATTTCTTAAAAAATTGAAGATTTAATTTTGACTGGCATATTTATTAGCCTGCCATCTTTCTGAATAACGTAGGAACGGGTTATGAAAGATTTTCGATTAGGATGATATTTTATTTAAGTTATAATAGTTTCGTCCGCGCAGGTAATACGAGTAACGAGGTTGTATGGAAAGATTGATGACCGACGGTACGGGCGAATCTCTAACTGTATACAGGGCTGGCTACACACGCGGTCAGTCGAGGTTCCACGCATAATAATTATTATAAGATTTAACGCCAAGAAAACTTAGAAAACTATTCTTATAACAAAACTGTTTTAGCATAAAAAGATCTCCCGCCAGGCAAGACGACATGCCCGGAGGGCGACCAGACGCTGTCTGACTCAGGATCAGGATTAATAGGTATAATTATGAAAACGTAGAAACGATCAGAACTAGAAGGTATTATTCGGGCGGTGTAGAAAATTTCCATAGCGTGTTTCAGCCCTCGTGAAGTCATCGTGTGACAATTGCATGATGCCACTACACTGACATCACCACATCTTTACATGTTCTCATGTAAATAGCCCACAAACAAAAAGACGAGACACCTGACAGACGATAATTAGGTACACCAAACGTGTCGTCGGTGATTTGACGCCAAAGAAAGAAAAACTATACAGCTACTGGTTCTGAAATTCCTAACCAGGACCAGACAACTTGTTTGGGGGTTAATTTAAGCAAGAGTTTATTCATTTACAAAAAAAAAACTGCAAAAAGAACTTCATCGTCGGCAAGTAAAGATAAATCAAAAACACGTCAGCTGTTAAGCTTTTGAAAAATATATGTTGAAATCGGTTAACTTAATTTAAAGTTAACAGGTAACACACATGAAAAAAGTAAATGAATTGTTAATACCAGCATTATTAGATTATCGCGTTAGAGAATTACGACCGGAACTTAATTAGTCGCAGAGTAGGTATATACAAAGCCCAATCAACCGGATAAATACCATCACATCCGCCAACCATGGTCCTAAGCGTCGGAATCGCTTGCCAAAATATTGACAAAACGAGCCCACATTTGTAATGATAATCGTTTTACGCAAGAACAGCCGATTTTGGGACGATTTTGCGTCAGATAGCCCCAGAATGCGATGCGGCACCAAAGTAGCAAAAACCACTGTCGTACACACTTGGCTATTAGCACAACAAAAAGGCACAACCCGCATTAGACTCCACCAACTCGCATTGGAGCAGCGTGATGGAGTAGGCTCTAGGCCTCCTCAGTAATAAGGAGAGACCCGTGCTCAATAATGGGCCATTAGTGGGTTGTAGCTTAATAAATTTAATTAGTGTCGATAGCAGCTTAATTCAGCGCACGAAAAAATAATTAACTGCGTTTATCATGAATATGTTTAAAAAGTAAAAATGTATAAAGATGACAATTGAGTACTTACCTCCATAATTCTGTGTGCTTAGCGTCTGCCAGGTCGAGACTTTTTTCTTCGCCTGAATCTCTAACTTTACAATACAAAGAAAATTAATTGACCTACTTTTTAAATATTTAGAATGTTTAAGTGAATAAAGGTTAAAATGAAAGAAAAAATTTCTTACGTTGTCTTAAACTAAGCTGGAGATTTTGCCAATTAACCGATCTTTTTGTACCAAGAAATCTTTACAGTTTATTCATGAAATTTTGAGACTAAGTTAAAAGGTAAGTCCAATGAACTCCAATGTACACACCTAAAAGAAAAAACAAACCTTTAATCTATTTTAAATTAAAACCGACAACCCTAACTATTTCCGCTGAAAGATTCAAAGCGTAGACGTGAGTAATGTATGTGTAGCCAAATCTTTCAAATTCACTTTCGTGAGACCTTCCTCAAACCGGGAGAACCTTACCGGATATTCCCGGATAAACCCGCCCGGATGACGGCTAACGGCAAAAAGATGTCACCCACAGGCTGATAGTATGCCCGTCGCACAAAAGCGCGGAAATGTATTGGGCATGGTAAATAGAACGATTCACGTGAGGCTGGAGGGTGTAGACGATTGTGGGACATGAAACTAAAATCAAGGAAAAAGGATTTTATGGGAGCACAATGGTGGCACGCGAGATATGAGACAAACGACAATAAGGCAAAAGATCATTTGTAGGTGCGTCGTACTTCTTTGTCGTGTGAAGTCTTACAATGATGATGGATGATAAGCTAAATGTCCAAAAAGTCCAGTTAGGCAAGAAATTGATATCGTTTCAAATTATACATTTTATTTTACAATTTTACCTTTAACTACACCATCAATTTTATAATTCGATGCAAGGTCTCGCCTTATTTCCACATTCCACATTACTCATTTTTTATTGCCCGAAAGGCAGAAAAAGCAGTTCGGCTACCTGATGGTCACTGTTGTACATGTGCAACATCAGAGGAAGCGGCAATATATCACCGGATTCAAGAGCCCTTTTTACGCATGTTGTGAAGAACCACATATTGTAGGGTTTTTGGAACAAATCAGAAGGAGCTGAATCCATAAGTTCGAGAAAACCAAACTTTGGAGCATCGCGATGAATCAAAATATTCACTTTAATTACTGCCCATACAATGCCAATCCAGTTTACCTACAGCAGACCAAATATGTGACCCCAGCTCTCTATTCTTATAAATGTAGAAGAATGCACAGGAATCAAAGGGTATCCCAGTAAGATGTATCGCATACGAGACAACTTTACTGACATAACTATTTGCAAAGCTTCGATACCTGTTTCCAGTTTCAGTACGTTGACTTACTCCTAGTTTACGTAGCTGTTACTTTAAAACAAATGACGATGATGATAATGTTAAGAGTGATTCTAAGAAAGATGAATTTAAAAAATCGAAACCGCAGATCGTAGAAGGCAGTGCAATGCAACAAATAGAAATAAATATTCAGTTGCAGCAATTTACACCTTACTTTGATAAAGCAAAAAACACTTTCGACTTCCAAGCCCCTCAACAAGAGTTACATGGTTTGCACTGCTTGGAAATACGCAAAAATCCTCGTCATATTTTTTACAAGTAGCCAAAAACAGACTAGTCTGCTAGACTTGGGTTATGTAAATGAAACAGAGCAGCAACTCCAAACCCGGTAGGTAACGTAAGCAGCTATAAAACCCAACATTTCGCCGGAATTACGAACGTTGTTCGCTGCAGCACCAGCGGCCGGCGGCGAGCCTCATTTGACAAGAATGGTATTTTAATACTCCGCGCTGTGTGCACATACATCTCCTGTCGACCCTAGCTTGTACTGTGACCATGCGTTCGAATAAACCTATGTCCTTTTCTTATACACTCTATGATTTCTTGTGTCGTGGGTGCAATGGACAACGCACAAAGACTAAAACATAAATTAAAGCTGAGAACAGAAATTTAAACCCACTATTAAAAATTCATTCTTGGTAGGATTCAAACCTAGGACGCTTGGAACGGAATACAGCATTTTAACTACTAAGGTATTCGGGTCGTCGATCATTTTGTTGACGTTACTCGTCTGTTTGTACATGACTATGTCATAGCTACAGCATACTAAAATCCTTTCTATTTAAGTATTCTACGTGTGTTAGTATTTACGTATGTTTCACTGAAGCGTAAATATTCTAAGCCAATTTTGGTGAAGTAGATGTCAATCAATTTATTAATGTCACGGTTCAAGAGATATTGGGTGTATTGCACATAAATAGCATCAGTGAAGTTGATTTTTCTTGTCCTTTAATGTAATTTTTATCTCTTATTGATATCATCTTAATTAATTTTATGTAGCCCTCAAATTAAAATGTTTTCATTTTGGGGACAATTGGGCTAAAATTATTTTTCTCAGTAGAAATATAACGAGGGCAATCAAATTCGTTTGATCGCTTGTCAATGGTGTAGGTATAATCAATATTATGAGAATACCTTGCAGAATTTGCGAGCAAGGTAACCCTAGTCCCGCCGTTTAATTCGGCACAAGGTACGTCGCAGATATTTCACGGCGCAGACCCGAATCACGGAATCTATCAAAAAAATCCAATCCCCGGTCAGTCCGGTGTTTCAACTCGCCAATATATTACGGTTTTATCCGAGTTTTATCGCTGTCATCGTCACCCTATTTTTCAGCTCCAATGGGTTTATTGTTTTAAATTTCCAATATTACTCTTTCTTTTACGGCTGCGAGATGATCATGTTTTTTCCATATTTTATTTTGTTATTGAAGCAGCGACGGGGTTTACTTTCGTTGGTATAATGAACAGGTTGAGTGAAAACATTTTGTTTTCGATAACGTTTATCAAAATAACACTGTGCCACGCCAAGTTACCTATCAAATTAATATCATAAATTATGGTGTGCGATAGTACCAACCCTTCCACCAATCCGGACTAGAGCAGCGTCGGCCATTAGTAAATGTGCGTTCACTTATTTTAACATCAACCATTTAACATAAATCTATTTAATTTTAAAGATGGCAAAACTTATTTATATAAATACTCAAAACTGAAAAGTATATTTTTCGTACCAAATTGCAGTGTTCTCTAAAATTATACTCGTAGCTGTCATAAATATCTGATTATACAAATCTGATGGCAAAAGATGTAGGTACTCATCATAAATTAAATCGAACATTATAAACACTAACCCCTAACCCCTTACCCCTCCACCAATGCGCACTGGAGCAGCGTGGTGGAGTATGCTCTAAGCCTCCTCTATCATGAAGAGAGACCCGTGCTCAGTAGTGGGCTATTAATGGGTTGTAGCCATCAAGCATTAATAAAAAACCCGTCGAATCGTCACAGCAAGCTCTTACCTGTAACAATTAAAAAAATAATGGTTACCAATCAATTATTATCAGTAATCTATAAGCAAACAAATGATCAGGTAATCGACTACATTGCGTTCGCGTTGGATACTTATAGAATTCGTTTTAATTACATCTCAAACAAATAGCCGTTTTGCCGCTGCAATTAAAGTAAATAAATAATTGTAGATTGACGGCAAGAATAATTTAAAATGCCGTAAGTAAATTTTGCTCATATCGTATAGAAGCATGGACAGAGAACTGAGCATATTTCTCTGTCCATATTGGGGTTCCGTCAAACACCCTTTCAAACAACCCCAAACACCCTCAAACGACATGACCATGTATGTAAAATATATTCTGAACTATAACCTAGACACAAAAGTATCACACAAACCAATTTAAAACCTTTCAAACATTATAACAAATATGTAGTGTCAATGCCGGTGTCTCCCAAATTTCAAGTGCCTAAAAAATAGTATGAAAAATCCAGTTTTCGGCTTAAAACCGGCAAAGCCATAAGGCTGTTCCTTTATTTACGTGTGACAATGTCGGGGCTCTACCCCACATAGCCGACACTCTGACACGTTGACGGCGCCAGGCGACTAAGAACGACACATCGGACGCACTGAACAAAGTATTTAAGATCTTTGAAAGGTTGCGCTTTTGATCCGCTCCGATGACAGCACTGTAACTATTGATGCGAATGATAATTACGGATGTGTGATACAAAAAGATATAGCTTTAAGACACTTTTATGTACAACTATGAATGTACAATTACTTGAATATGTTTACCCCCTTCCCGTGCGCTAGTACCATGCCTACTTCTTTCCTACATAAAATATTTTAGTACCCTAAGGCTTTTTATGTACCCCATAGTAATAATAATATTGTTAAAGATTCTCCTCTTCCCAAAGTTTGCCTCGAAGAGATCGCTACTGTGGCGATAAGGTCGCCTTTTGTATACCAATTTTTTTTATATTTCACTCCTAGGTATGTCTAAATTAGGTGTACAAATTAAGAATAGGTTTTTGTTTTTGTTTGGTTGTACGGTGTAGTATATGTAATATATTTACTTTATTTATTTCTTAACTTCCTTGTCTATCTTCCTTGTTCTCTTTATCATCT
>DWJQ01000575.1:0-13651 GCA_018248915.1 Hesperia meskei straton | reverse complement strand
GCTCTGCTCCTATTGATTGTAGCGTGATGAAAAGTATACTATAACCCCCCAGTTCAGGAGTATGAAAAATAATTGTATCAAGTTTCGTTAAAATCCGTCGAGTAGTTTTTGTTCCTATAACGGTTATAAAGACAGACAGATAGACATACATTTTACTGATTGCATTTTTGGCATTAGTATCGATCCCTAATCACCCCTTGATAGTTATTTTGGAAATATATTTCATGTACAGAATTGACCTCTTTACAGATTTATTATAAGCATAGATAAAGTAAGCTTTAAGACACTTCTGGAGATTTGTAGTAAGAAAGAAATTAAAGTATGTATATAAATTATGCAGAGATGTATGCAAATTATGTAGCAACAAGTAGAATGTGAAAGCATTTGTGTTTTACATGAGGTTTAGTATCTACTCAAGTGAGCGAACGAATGATTTTAAGTGATTTCTGCTAGTTAATGTTTGCTTTTTTAAACAAAGTAATGCCTATGCCATACCCTGTTGCTCAGATGTGAATAGTTAGGAAAGGCTTCCGTTCGATTCCCGATTGGAGATACGCGAACCCACAAGTGTAGGACGAATTTCGCAAATTATGAAGGCGCTAACCATTGTGATACGATACTATGTACTAAACTAAAGTATCAATGGTGCTAACTCACATTCTCGCGGAATACACGAACTTCGCAATTTTTATGTGAAGTTTTTGACAATTTCGTGGTATTCCAAGCAATGAATAAAGGTTCGCGCGCATGATAGTAAGCGCGGTTAACATTTTGTACTTACATTAATACATTTGATACAGACTAAAGGCTAAATTCCTATAATCACTAGGCCTTTTTACCCATTGGCTATAAATTATAAAATATAAGTATCGAAATTGTGAAATAGATATATGTTATTGTAATCTTATCAGTCACGTCTCAGTTGGAGTTTAGTTTCAAGTGCTTAGTACGTACGGCTGCGTGTGTTTCGGATTTTTTTTTGTATATATATTTTTTTAAATTTGGTAAGTGACGCTTTTTGTTTTTGTACATTCAGGATTATCGATTTTCTACTAGAAAATGAATTAAAGATTTTTATGTTTATTACCATATTCGATTTAGAAAAAAAAAATATTAACTGATAATACTTACAGAGTTTACATAATAAATATGTAACCGAGTGATGTTGTTATCGCTTATTGCGAAAAAATTATAAGGAGGGATTCGTCTTTCTAATAAGCATTGGGAATCCATTAAGATAGTGAACTTACTCATACTTGAGCAGATTCACGGGTTGCTCGGATTTTTTAGCCGATGCTGTCAATTAAATGTCAGGAATTTTAAATATGCAACGATTTTGCAGATTTAGGGGTTCCTGCTTATTTACTTAGTAAAAGTAGATTCTCATAGTTTATTAGTTTCCTTACATATTTTGCACTTTATTAGTTATCTCTATGCACGAGTATGTACCTAATTTAAGATGATTGCATTTTTGAAAAATATTATAAAAGGGATTTGAAATATTTTTTCGCTTAAATTTAACTATTTAAGACATAATGGGAAATAAATTAGCTAAGCTCCCATCCTCATTTCACGTGAATGGATACGTTGATGGTTCGTGTACTCGTTGTTTATAAGTATTGTTTGTCTGTCATTTTACACTCCACACACGTAATTTAATTGTTGATAGTATCTAAAATATGCAATAGAAGTTCGTCGATAGTCAATGTAAGAGATTATGAAAATATTAAAATGTTTTCTTTATCTATAACACCGTAATCTTGGCGATACGGGACACACGCTGATGACAAAATTGATTACTTGTCTTGTAAAATGTTGGGTAGGCCTGTCCAATAAAAGTTATGATTAAATAAATATAAAGAGATTTTATTTTAAATAAGAGAAATCGTTGACTGGGTATTGTTTTAGGTTTCTCTTTCTGACAAAGCATCAGTAGGGCCCTTAGTGACGCAAGCCCAGCGACCCCACGTCATGTAGAACATGTGCATCTGATCCTTTACCCGTATAAAAAAAATTGATCCGCATCAGCTGTGAGATCTAGCTTGCCCTTGCTAACCAGATTGTGTAATAAATTTTGAATGGAATGGTTTATCTCTTTCAATTCAAGTCAACATTATTATGTAACATGCAACATAAAATCTACTAAAATTGACCAAAACGTTAATATATTATTTCAGTGGCGGTAGAATGACAGAGGCGCCGGTGGTTAAGGTGCAGCAGGGAGAGTTACAGGGGCGTCTCGCGAATAGTCCCTCGGGCAAGGCCTACTACAGCTTCCAAGGAATCCCTTACGCGAAACCTCCCCTCGGCTCGCTTAGGTTTAAGGTACGTAATTTTTAATTGCGGTATTTTTTTAAATGCCATATTGGTGCAATTTTTTGAGTTAAATATTGATAAATGTAAACCCAGAAAAAGTGCATTGGCCTGAAATCCTTGTATGGCCTTGGTCCGAAGGCAAGGCGCTGGTTCAGCTCATCAGCATAACACGCATCCAGTAGCTCCAGATCCCGGGAGGGGGACAACTAGAATTTTCAGTATATTTGATGATTATTATTTATTATTTCGTTCTAGTCGTCCCAAGCTCTATTTGTGAAATTTTGGCATAAGTACCCAGTTAGTAACCGGAGAAATAATTTCTTTAAAATATCAGTCGTTACAAGACGCTGATGTTACCATTTATCTGGTCTCTTAAACAAGTTTGTTTCGTTATCATGTTTGTGAAGATTATTCTTATCTGAGTTTTCTCACGTATCCGCTGTGGGCGAAGAAGTTTTCGCTTGAAACTATTTGATGCGTGACGTGGGTGAAATGTTACATAAGATCGTCTGAAAAACATATTTCATGGCTACAACTTTGTGTCTACTGAAGGGCACAGGTATCAAAGTTTGCTTAGAAATTCACTTACGTACAAGATGTATTCAATAACTATAAGGTTAATTATTGCTATCTGGTAGCTAATTAATACGGAGTCTGTCGTAGCCATATAAACGGTGTCCTATAAACGCTTACAGCTTTATATCAGGTAGAGGACGAGAGGGTCCCAACTCCCAAGGATCCCGAAATTTATATCCAGAACAACAAAAATGTCACATATTTTCGTTTTCTAATTTTGTCCGTTCCTGGATGCTTTCTATGTGTCTATGCTACCTGCAAGAAAAAAAATGAATGTGGTCATTTTTATGAACGATGTTGGAAGATAGACAATATGTTCCCATCTGAGATAAGTCAATGTAGTAGTAATGTGTGAAATAATAAATATTTATAATCTTTCCCAGGCTCCTCAACCTGCAGAATCGTGGGAAGGAGTGCGCGAAGCCACATCGGAAGGAAATGTATCCGCTCAAATAGACCCGGTCATTCACAAAACCTATATCGGAGATGAGAACTGTCTCTTCCTTAACGTATACACTCCGAACATTGACGGAGAATTCCTTCCAGTTATGATCTTCATTCACGGCGGAGGATTCCGCTATGGGTCTGGCAATTCTTCCTTATACGGCGGTGATTACTTGGTCGAGAAGGACGTTGTATTTGTTACTATAAATTACAGATGTGGTCCTTTAGGATTCCTCAGCTTAAATACTCCAGAAGTTCCCGGTAACGCTGGTATGAAAGACATCGTTCAGGCTTTACGCTGGATCAAAGATAACATCGGAAACTTCGGTGGTAACGCTGGAAACATTACCGTTTTCGGCGAAAGCGCTGGTGGTGTTGTCGCGTCGATGTTAGCTGCCAGCCCTTTGACCAAGGATTTGATAAGCAAGATTATCATACAATCTGGAGTCGCATTAAATAGTTGGGCATTCCAAGAAAATCCTATTGAAAATGCGAGAAGATTGGCCCGTGAGCTAGGTTGTGATTCTACTGATTTGGATGAGATTTTGGAGTTCCTCACCACTACGCCCGTTAGAGACTTAGTTGAAGCTGTAGAACAATTGAAACCGCATGATAACTTTTATGAAAAAGGTATTAGTTTCTTTGCTCCTGTCGTAGAGAAGGAGTTTCCAGGGGTAGAAAGCTTCTTAACCGAACCTTTCTTGGATATTCTTACATCTGGACGAATCGCGGATATCCCGATAATGATAGGGTCAAATGCTATAGAGTTTACCGTCGAACGCAATGTTGACGATCTTCAAACATACATACCTGCCGAGTTGCACATTCCTAGAAACAGCGACGATTCCTTGGCTGTTGCGGCTGCAATTAGGCATTTATATTTCAATGGAAAACCTCCAGCTGGAGTTGAGAGCATGAAGGAAAGATTTGAACTCCTGTCAGACATTTTGATCAACATCGATACGCACAGATTTATCCAATACCAAGTAAAGACTACTAACAAGCCGATTTACTACTATAAATTCGATTATGTCGGAGAATTAAACTATGCCAAGATTTTAATGGAAAGTCTAGGGCTCAAACATGCGGCTCACGCCGATGAGTTGGGATACTTATTTACGAGCGTCAGGACTAAGGATGTCGAGCCTACTGCTGAAGATGTGAAGATGAGGGAGAAAATGTTGAGGCTTTGGACCAATTTCGCTAAAACTGGGTAAGGTATATTTTTAATACCTTTTATGGACATTTCTCAATTGAACCATTAAGAGCCGCAATGGATCTTGAAAATTCTTCGGTTATATCAAATCTTTTCTTTTGATTTGGCTAAGGAACAAATCAGTTTCCTAACTTCAGGCCTTTTGAGAATTGTTTCTTATTTTGAAAGTAGACTTAAAAAGCCCTTAATTAATCTGCCTTAATTTATACTTGGGGTTGAAAATCATAAATTTTGTGCTATTTAAAAATATTGTAATATACTTAATGAAACTCACATAATATTTCTTTTATTTACAGAAATCCCACTCCCGAAGAGAACAGCTACATCACTGTAACATGGTTGCCTGTGACCAAAGACAACCTGTATTGCCTGAATCTCGGCAGTGAATTATCTCTTACCACCAACCCAAACAAGGAGAAAATGGACTTCTGGGAAGAATTATACCTGAAGCATTACAAAATCTGGGACGAGTCTTGTAAAAACGCGCAAACCGAACAGGTTCAAGTGTTCAAAGAAGACACTACTCCAGTGATTGTTCAAGAGACAATGATAACTACTGATGGAGAGACATTTGTACAGACGGTAACGACCACATCTACAACGACCGTTGTCGAAGGAACCGCTCAAGAAGAAATTGTAACTACTGTCTCTGAAGAAAAAATCATAGACGATGATCAGAAAGTTTGTGAAGAAAAGAATGTAATTGAGAATGAGATTGTTGAGAAAATCAAAGAAGCTTGTCAAGTAGACACCCTGCAACAAATCAGTATCGCTGCTGAAATAGTGGATGTGGAAGTATTAGAACCGAAACCGCAGAATGGCGTGAATTTGCATTTGAACGGTAATGCTGAAAAGAAAGTTCGGCCTTCGAATGAAATTAAGATGGTACACAAAAGCAACGATAATCCTAAAGACGTCATTAGAGCCAACGATCCCCCGGAGGATGATTTGCCCAAAAATATAGGCGTCAACAAATTCGTCAATTTCTTTGAATCGCTCGGAGGGAAAAAGTAGAGTTTTTAGTTTAGATATTACATTGCAATACACTGTGCGTTTTTGTTAACATTTATAAAAATCTTCACACAGAAATATATTTATATGCAAGGTTGTCATTTGTTGGATTTGTTTGTCTAACTGATGAGTACACGATTAACGGCGTTGAAAACATATTTCTCTTTATTATGCAAATGTGTGAACCATTCGCTATTCATATATATTTACTTTCAAAGTTAGTACAAAAATGTACAGTGTAATGCCATGTGACGTACAACTTAGCCAGATAGATAATTTGGCCGTGAAACGTAGGTAAACCATTTCCAAAATTAATTTTTACAATGTTCTTTTTTGTTATAATTCGATATTTATAATGGTTTATTTTATCATCACGGCTGTTTTTATCAGGTATAAATAATGATGATTCCCAATATTGAGAAAGAAAACTTTATCGGGGCCACATTTCATTTAAGATTATATACATACATGATAATTTTATTTACAACATATTATTTACATTCCATGGGAGAAATATGATTTACACCTTATTACTGTCTCGAAATTTTGTTAAAGTTCTATCTATTTTGTATTTTAATTTTATGTTTTAAACAGAATTCGTTACATGGATCCGTTATGACGTAAATTTAATTTACGCCTTTTTTTATTGTAAACAGTTGTAGAAATGTAAAACACACACAAATGTCAGTTTACACTCTATTGTGCCTGGGTTTTTCCTATTGGGAACGTGCGCGACGGTGGCGACGCGCAGATTTGGCAACTTTTTCGGCGATTGTCAAATAATGACATCTAAACATTGTTAGTATTTTTGCAATTAAAAACCAAAATAAAGATTAAATGGTGTTTGTTGACTTTATTTGAGTGCAATTTATTGAATAGTGTATGTGTAAAATGGATATAATCATAAAAACCGGGTTCAAAAGTATTACACAAAGCCGAAGTAGTTTTCATTTTTTGTCACGTTGTGCGCTGCGATCGTTTTCGTACATCTACCACCCGCTTTGCACATAGCGAATACCTGGGGCTATCTCTACAGTGGGATAATTTCAGAAGTAGTATTAATTATTACCAACATGCAACTATACGTTTATTTTATAATAATGGAAACGTCTATGTACGTAAAAGTTTGTAAGATTTCTTTTTACATTTATTAATAATTGTTCAATTAAAATGTACCCACTGTAGGTTTTAAACACTGTTTTTCACTTTAATGTAGCTAGCTCAACATCTTCGACGGACAAACGCTAAATATTAATCTTTATATCAGCTGAAATTATAATGTTATTTGGTGTAGATATATGGTTAACTGGTAGAACAATTCATTAAAAGGCCAAAACGTATCGTTTTGTTTTGTACATTATAACATTTAAATAAACTATTACTAAGCAGATAATTGTCATTATATTCGTGCGTACTTGCGTAAACATTCCTATGGCGCATTTATTTTAAAAGTATTCGAAATTGATTAATATTTAAAACGCTAAATTATTTATTGTTAAAAATATTTTAAGTAAACATGAATATTGATAATGGCTTTGTTGAAAATCGGAGAAAAACTATTATTAGTCTGTTAAACGTAGATTATGTACTGCCATTTGTTATTATGTACTGCCATTTAATTATTGTCAAAAATTATGCTTTTCATAAACTTCATGTTGTAGATACGGTTTAAAAAATAGCCAAACAGCTAAGTATTATAAAATCATTTGTATTTTATCAAGCCATTCCCACAGAAAAAGAATATATTTTACCATTTTTTACTATAAACTTTAGAATATATATTTTCTCGTAACGTAATACTAGTTTATTTTGACTAAGAATATACCAATCTTCAGTTTATTTGGCGCAAGTCAAAAGCCATATTGACCTGGTCATTTATTTCAGGCACTAAATTCCTTTTTACCTTAGTGCTCATTCATACTGAACACGCGGGCGTGGTGGCGGGCGCGGTCACGAAATATCAAACATATGGCGTAATATCCAAGTGTTCACACTGAACTAGCGGCGGAGCGCGCGATTCAGTAGCGACAATATGTCAATGTCCACCGCGCCCGCGCCCGCCACCGCGCCCGCGTGTTCAGTATGAACAAGCGGGCGCGGTGAAGTCTAATTCAATGATTTGTAATAAGCGAACTAGTGTTTCTTTATAAATACTTGTTAAATAAATGTATTGATATAATTACTTATTATGATTTAATAAATACAAACAAAATTTAACCCATCATACCTAATTTGGAACAAGGAATTCCAACAAAACAAGAAAAACAAGAGTGTTTATTATATTCCCGAAGTTTCGTTCGTAGGACTGTATTGTAATCTGTCATTCGGGCACCTACTAAAGGAAAATATATTATGTTGTTTTGATGTAGTCACAATGCGATAATATAAAATTATTGTACACGATTCGAACATAATTGCACTGAGACATTTTTTAGCCATGCGTAAAATTCGTGTTAAGAAAAATTTTCGCAATTAGATATTACATTTTATTATCTAGTACGATTAAATTTTACGTATTCAATAAAGTAGTTCGTTTTTAATATTTTAAAAGTCATTTATCGTGTATTTTATTGTAGATAATATGGTGCCAATATTGAACTTAGTGATAATTATTACCTAATCATTGAATTACAACTGCTTAGATGAGAGCTGTATTTTTATAATTATTGTAATTGAGAATAAATAAACAATGTAAATTGATACACATGTCGTTTTATTTATTTATTATTTTCATAATCTTGCAGTACATACATATATATAAGTGCATTTTGCGAACATTTTTGATTGATTGCGCCATTAGTTTCTGGAATTAGCCTTTTCAAACAAATAAATTATAAAGCTGAAGAATTAGCTTTATAATATTACTATAGATATAACATTTAAGTATTTTAAACTAGTTGCAGAATTAGCTGCAAGCTTCACATCGAGATCCGGAATTAGCTACTGATTTAGAAAACACATCCGATTTGCCAGATTTTTTGATTCGTTTACTAGCCTATGCTTGCCATCACGCTTACCAACTCCGAGGGCATCCTACACCCTCGAGAAGCTTACGATTTGATAAGAGAAGGTCACCTATGATAAGGGAGAATTGGATGGAAACTGACCAGGGACGTAGCCATTTTAGAATGAATGTAAAGCTTAATAATTGCATTAAAATACTAAAGAATCAAGTTCAATCTACAACCCCACCACCCCAGAAAATGAATAGATAGTAACAGTAATCGAACCTGGAGAGTCTCCGCGGACAGAGATTACTGATATGATGGGTTATTAGATGAAAAACATTGTACGTAAAAATATATATTATTTGTCATATGACTAGCACCTAAAACTGAAGCCCATTTACTTAACCCAAATATAAAACAAAATAAAATAGGTACTATATGAACAATTAACAGCACTAAATATCAGTATTTAAGAAGTAACAACAAAATTAAATAATTTATAATCTACAAACATTCAATATTACTAAAAAGTTGTCACATCAGGGATCAAAGATCAAACTCGCAAGTTTTAAAAGAGGAAAGAATTAAGAGTGAGTTGTGAGTTATAAGTCACCTTTAAAAATTTCCTCTTTTTCTTTCTCGGCGGGAAAAAGCATCGGTGATGCGTTTATTACTACTGATTACAAAGCATTAAAAACGGCGTCATTAACACCTGTGGTAGAATCATAAAATTGGACGTGGATAAGTGTGTCAACGATACCGATAAGTATGTATAAATGATTTTGATGAACACGAGCGACGGTAAGGGATACGCAAAATGTTAAAAGTATCGATACTTTACTCGAAACCAAAAAAGTATCGAAACAAAGTATTGATACCCGAAGGTATCGAGTCGACCCTCAACCAAGTTATCCTAGTGTCAACGAAAAAAGGCCGCCAACTGTGCCACGCCCAGTAATAAATTTTTGCGTATCCCTAACGACGATGACCACTTTGCTATGTTTACCACATCACAAACTTATGTTCATACAAGTCAATATATAGTATTAAATGATATAGAATTACAATTAATTAACATGGATTTTATTTAAACGCAGAATTAGGCAGTGAGTTTAATTTGTAAAATAACATAGCGTGTTATCTAAACCAGCCGTCCTCAGTGATTAAATATTGCCCGATAAATAGAAGCTTATTCCAAAATTCAACAGTTCAAAAATATACATCATTTTTGTTTCATAAAATGTTTATTGAAATCTGTAGCAGGTGCATATATTATGTATTGTTGGTGGGTGGTTGTTTGTATTAAAATCGTTACACTGTTGCCTACTTGAAATATAAATATTTGACCTGATAGTAGTTTAGCAATTACAATTTATTCGAACAAAAAAACAATACTTCCATATAATTATTATAGCAAAAACTAAGTCAGTCTCATGCCAACTCAGCCATAATTACCTACTAAATTACTATAAACTATGTATACCTATCATAATAATAAATATTAATACAGGAATATTTTTTACATAACAATAAACTTATTTATTCCGCCTCACTTAGTACCTACCTACTTTATTGAAACGGTAGAGGGGACAGCATGAATATCAATAATTAATTAATTCCAAGCGATTGCGCTGAACTAAAACTGCAATTTTAACTACAGATTTAAAAATAAGTTCAGACATGCAACTTGTTTGTAAGTACTCCACATGATCATCACATATTCATCTCATTTCATATCATGACATATTCACATGGAAAGAAATTATGAACTTCTTTAACCCCTTGACGACCGAGAGCATTCATGAATGCTCTCCGCGCGAGGCACATAAGTAGATATTTTCAAAATAGAATGGTTTTTCATTTCAGTTTTTAACTTTGCAAGTTACAAAGTTTTTTAACTTTGTAATGTCATGCCGTTTGGCGCAATGGTCAAAATGCCAGATGTTGGTTTTCTGCAGCATGTTTACTAAGACGTTAAGTACAAACCTTGCAGGATACAGAGAAGGCAACATAAGTAATAGATATTGCAATACAGTGTTCGCCGCATGCATGGTATTTTTTTAAGCTTGGAAAATTGGAATATAATTTTATATATATTATAAATTATACGGTTGAATATATTTTTTACTGGCTTGGCATGGACAAAACAAAAGGACACTACAAAAACCACAACCTAATCACAACATTCATCATAATACTTGATTAAGTAAATGCAAATCCATCCAACTAGGCAAAATTTTTAACTTTATAACTTTGATTTCTCATTCATGAGATTAAACCACAAATTATACCTGTCGAATTTTGGGTAGGGAATTAATTTTATCTCATTGTCTACACTCAGACAATATTTCTTCTCTATGTTGTACGGTACCCATTCCTGTTTCTGACCGCTCCAGGAAGGCTTACTGAAAAATAAGACATTTAAACATTAAAAGAGCATGTTTTAAAAATAAATAAAAAACACGATTTCAACCTCTACAAGTCTTAATGAGAATCGTCAACATAATACAATTCAATAAAATATGCATTATTAGAGATAATTCAATATGTACTTAGATACACTCAGATTTAAATGGGACCACACCAGATTTCGAACACAAAAATAATAAGAAAAAATCTCTTCGCCCAGTGCAAACTTAAGAAGTTCCTGAAGTCTTTTTCCAAGATGAAGTATGGGATACTACAGTATTTGTTGGTGGCTATAAGATCGGAAATAACTTCAAAATCGTAAAAAGGCTTAACAGAAAAAATCTTACCCAGTTTTGGCAAAGTTACACCACGCTTCGCATAATGTGTCAACGACTTTCATCTCCTTTTCCTTACATCGTCCAACTTTATTTTCCTTAAAAAACAAATGCTGCACTAAATCACCGTGCGCGGCACCCTTCAGACGCAGCCGTTTCATAGTTCCCGTGTTAAGTCCACCGGTAAAAGAAAACATACAGACATAAGTATTCATATGCTTTGAAACAGTTTCGATAAACATCACCGTATCTCTCCCAAAGTAAACGTCTGAAACAAACTCTACATAATCAGATCTATTTTCTTGTGTCACTTGTTTGTCCTTAAAATAATGTTTTCGTAAAGCATCCGCAAACATTTTTGCTCTGGGACTCTCGGGGTTAATAGATAAATATCTCGGGATAAAATTCTCGAAATCTTGTATAATAATAATGTTACCATCCGCATCTTGTTGCAGAAACAATGCTCCTTCGTGTGAGCAAGCTGTAGCAATGATGGGAACTTTTTTAAATCTATTGTTCCTCAAAGACACGTGAGGACTCTCTTCAAAAAATCTCTGGACACCATTGAACTTCTTTTCGACTACGGGAAGGAAGTACGAATTAATAATCCACGGTGGTCTACTAAGTTCAGCTACTACAGTTGCATCTATCAATTCTTCAATAGGTGCATTAGTTAAATATTCGCTTATATTTTCTGTGTGCTCTTTGCCAATAATTTTAACAATGTTCTCTGCCTTAGCTTTTTCATCTTCATCCACTATGAAGAGATCCGATAAAAGATTACCAGATTGTGTAATAATTTTATCAAACAACCCTTCAGCCATGTTTGAAGTCAAATAAGACGTCACTATGGCTCCTCCTGCGCTTTCTCCGAATGCAACTATATTATCAGGGTCCCCATTGAAATGCATTATATTCTCTTTCACCCATTTCAAAGCCATTATAGTATCCTTCATTCCCGCATTCCCTGGTATTTCTGGCGAATGTAGGCACAGGAATCCCAATATATGCAATCTATAATTTATCGTCACTAGAATGACATTGTGTCTTAATAAATAGTCAGGTCTGTAATAGTCTCCGTAGCCAACGAGAAGTCTCCCGCCATGGACGAAGAATAAAACCGGCAGCTTCTGAAGATCTTTCGCTGGTAATTTTGGAGTATACACATTTAAGTAAAGACAGTCTTCTGAGCCTTCCAACTTCATGTTCCCGTACGGATTCATTTGAGCGCATTTGTTTCCTGGCTCTGTGGCGTCTCGGACACCAGACCAGCTTTCCAATTCTTGTGGTGCCTGGAATAGACTTTATTAGTTAAATAAACACTTTTTCTATGTGTGAAATTCTTTTTCTATTGTATGCAAATGAACAGTTGCCTTGTGATCTAATCGGGACTATTTGAGACGTGAGTTTGAGTAGAATGAAAATATGTAAGTATAATGTAATACTTATTTAGTATACATAATATAAATGTTCGTCAACGCGAATTCTATAATGTTACATTACGCGCGAATACTCGCCGTGACGGAGCGCCTAAAAAGGAATGGAAAATGGTATGAGGTGCCTAAGGTTGGAAGATAAATGGCATATTAGAATCATTACAATTGAGTAGACGTAAGTACAGAAACTGAAATGGAAAGACCTTTGATCAACTATATAACGAAGTGTGACACGCAATCACAATAAAAAGACTTCACTTCACAGGCAAAGTTACCAATTAGTACACGGACTTGACACAGACATTGTCTGGAGAAGAAGATTCATGAACTAAAATACGTACTCACTCTAAACCTCAGCTTCCCCACGGGCGGCTTGGCATAGGGGATACCCTCAAAGCTGTAGTAGGTCTGCCCAAAGTAACTCTCACAGACCTTGCCTTTCAACCACCCATGACTCACTTTTACTTGACACATTTTTCTGCAAAGAAGAAAATAGGTTTTACATATCGCCATAGGTAAACGTAAAATTCTTTGATTTTAGGATAAATTAGTAATGTCTCCGATCACGCCAGAGCACTTTGACCTATAAATAAAAAACACTAGTACTGATATATCAAGTAATATAATTAATGGTAGTATAATCGAAATCGTGACACAACAGAAATTTTCTTCAGTAAGTAATAAATTATGCTTATCCATAGCTAATTATGCAAATAAAATCAAAGAGAATTGGTTTAATGCTGTAATCCACTTAAACATTCCAGTTCACTGTACAATTCATTCAAAAAAATTTAAACATTCCAGTTCACTGTACAATTCATTCAAAGAATTGTATCTTTGTTCTATAACTATCTTTTTTTTTTATTAAATTAAGGTAGCAAATGAGCATGCAGCACCACCCTTCCGCTGCTGCCCATGGCAATTGTGACCGACTTAGAACAAGACCCAATTTAGGGACCA